>VZTO01028213.1:130379-258635 GCA_013400615.1 Syrrhaptes paradoxus
TCTCCTCTTCTCTCCTCTCCTCTCCTCTCCTCTCCTCTCCTCTCCTCTCCTCTCTTTTGTTCTCTTCTCTTCATCTGAAAATCATCAGACTTTGTGCCCGGCTCTACACCAGGAGCAAGGCTGGTGGCAGAGCAGGTTGTGGAGCAGTGGCTGGGGTGACTGTCGAGGAACACTCAGGATTTGGGAAGGATTCCATTTACACGCAGCAGCGGTCAACGTGCAAATCTTGCTGGGGACGGTACCTGTGTTCTCCCCTTGGACATCTCAGCAGCCTGCAAAGCAAACACTGTGGCCAAGCAGATCACAGCACACCTTCATCATGCCTCAACCACATCACCATCCATCCTCTCTCCCGACGCGGCTGCGTGTCCAGCCTCAGCCCAAAGTCACGCAAAACTCAGCTGCTAGCACTGACCTGAGCAACCCCTTCTGACACACCCCCCCACCCATCCCCTCCCTTCAGCAGCTTCCTAAATCTCCATCCTGAGGTGTGATTTGCCTCAGGGACTCCGGTGTTGCTGGAGAAAAGGCTTTGGTCAGGAGCTCCACTCGCCTTTCCATCACTGGGAGCTGGAGAGTTTCAGACAGCAAAGCCTCAGAGATAAATAAAAATTGGGTTGAGACAGCACTGGAAAGTGCTGGACATGCAAAGAAATTACCTAAAAGGTAAAAGTCAAAGATAAATAAGAACAGTCCGTGTAAACTGTGCACTCATCTTAACAATAAACAGAATGGCTGCCGCGGAGGAACTTGAAAGGGCTCCACTCTGCAAAGATTAATGGTTTGCTGAGTCTGCTCCGGGCTCCATTCAAGGGGCTTCAGCATGAGTAATTGGGTGTGAGGAGTGCTTGCTCACCGGGGCCGGAGCAGGCGAGCTCCAAGGAGGGGGGAACGCGTAATGATTGCTGGGGTTATTTATTGTTTCGTTTGCTCATTAGCTTGGCATCACCTTAAGTCTCCAGCCACAGCACGTGATGGCTTTGAACTGGCGCCCCGGGTGTCACGGACACTGTGACATGCAGTTTTGATGTGTGCCCCACAGCTCCCGTAGGATTTCCGCTCTCTGCTTCGCTCAGCCCAGCCGTCTGGCTGGGGATAAATCACCCTCCCCTCCCCAGAACAGCTCGGGGCTTTATTGCTATTATCTATCATTGTAGAGTCCTCGGCCGGATGCGTGCAAGCTCACTGTCTCTCAACAGTGAGGGCAGGGTTTCAGTATGCTGGGAGAGCTCAAACATGGGGAGCTAAGGCTTCGTGGGTTTCCCCAGGCTTGCTATCCATCATGGGCAGCATGCGAAACTGGAGATGGGCCGTGGGATGGAGCACGGGCAGCTCTCTCTGAAGGCTCCTGCCTGCTGAGGGACGAGCTCTGCAGCCAGCCTGTGCCTCACTCCCCAGGATGGGGGAGTGCAGCAGGGCCAGCCCTGCTCTCTGCAGCTGAATTTGCACTCCATTTATCTCCTCAGCAAGGGGAAATCTTCCTTGCTGGCACCGCCTGGCCTTAGCAGCTCTTGGGGAAGATGCAATGTTAGAAGACAAGCCCAAGGAGAAAAGAAGAACTGACAGAGAAGCTCTCAGCCCAGGGACACCAGCAGCAGTCCAAAACAGCTGCACAAATGCCAGTTGAATGCTTGCGAATGTAATCTATAGCAGAGGACGTTGTCCAACACAGCTATGGACTTCAGCAGCTCGCCTGCACCAAGGGAGACTGTCAGAGTCAACACCGTGTGCCATTAGCCACTTTCATTCCTTTAATTTCACACCAAGAGTTCCCCAACCTAAACAAAGCCTGAGTTGCGAGTGACAGAGCCCACACACTTCCTTAAGCCACCCTGATGTCACTCATGACCACAACAATGTGCCACACAACTGCCATGGTAAAATACAAGCTCAGCAAAATTACAATGGCAGGAGGATGCCCAGAAAACACCCCTGGGACTTGACAAAGGTGAATAAGATCCCAAACGGCAATGCAGTAACACTTACACTGTCCTAGCAG
Organism: Syrrhaptes paradoxus; assembly: GCA_013400615.1. Taxonomy (NCBI): domain Eukaryota; kingdom Metazoa; phylum Chordata; class Aves; order Pterocliformes; family Pteroclidae; genus Syrrhaptes; species Syrrhaptes paradoxus. The sequence goes on from VZTO01028213.1 coordinate 132,379, forward strand.
ACCTGGCCTTCTTGACTTGCCCTTGCTTTTTATTAAGCAGGGTTTGACTTGGCCATGAGGTCAGGCGCAATGTCAATTATGCATCCAGGGTGATGGATGCGAGGGGCATTAGAAGGCAACAAGGAGTTTTTAAAGCTGTTGACCCACAGGCAAATATCAGGTGGGTTTTCTGTGAGTGTCCACCCAGGAGGCATCACCTCAGCTTCTCTCAAGACAGCCAGAATTACAGTGCTCCCAGATGTTGTTCTGAGCATCCGCCCTGGCACAACCACCCTGCAAATACTTCTGTAGTCTCTCCAGAAGTCTGCAAGCTCAGATAACACTGACACTTAGATTTTCCCCTTGATGTCTCCCTGACTCCCTTCCCACCTTCCCATCCCAGGTCCATGCAACATGAGCAACACAACTCCCTTCCCAGACTGTTTTCCCATTTTTTTCGGTGATGATCTGTTCTGTCACATGCCCCACATCTGTGACAGATTCCGGCTCCCTGGGGCTGCAGGCAGGGAGGCAACCGCATGGCATGGGTGATACCCTTATTCACATACTTCCTCCCTGGCCCCAAAACTGATGTGTGCTCTTTGTGACAGTTCTCTGCCACCCCTCCTGCACCAGCAGAGAGGATTGCAAGGATGCGCAGAGACAGGTTTTGCAGAGGCGGCTCCATTACCTCTTGCTAGCTGCCAGCACACGTGGTTGGTCCACGTCTGGGCTTCCTCTGCTGCTCCACCTGGAGCCATCCAGGCAATTGCAGATGCAGTGCCCAGGTGACTGGACCCCAGAGGGTGATGAAGAGGCTTTGAAAGCACTGCAGCTGAAAAACCCAAGCGCACCTCTGTGATGCTGGATGACGGACACATTAAAGGCATCTATTTCGGCTCCTTGGAGCCAGATGCCTCCTCCTTCCTCGGCTGGGCAGAGAGCTGGCTCAGCATGGAGTATTCTCTCCCATTTCCTAGGGATGTCAGTCAAAGGCAGGCTCTTGGAAGTTCAAGCGTGGCCAAAAGGAAGCAGATTTCAAAACACACCCCTCCCTCCATCCCCCCCTTCCTTAGGCCTTTTGTTTCCAGTTCCCCCTCCTCCCATCAAAGACAGAAACAAGAAAAGATTCTGGAGTCACCACGCCATGATCTATCATTCTTTCAGGGGAGTTTCTTCTAATATTAATCAACACAAGCCTCTCTCCCCGCCTCCCCCTCCCCAAGGGAGCAGCGGGCTTGGAAAGCTCAGGCGGGTTTCACATGGGTCTCGCGGCAAAATTCCTTAGTTCTCAGTTGGAGCGAGATGGTGTTGGGGCAGTTGCCAGTCTTTTCTGAGATTCTTGGAAGATAAATGAGATTCACTGCCTATTGCCTAGCACCGTGAAGGCACAGGACACCCAGAAACTGCGCTGTTTGCTGCAAAGCAACCGGCTGCTTTGTCCTGCGGATTCGAGCCAGTGTCCCCACTTCACTGTCATTGTCCCCAGTGAAGAAGGTGAGGTTCCAGCTAGTGGCCGATGACACCTTCTGTATGTTGGTTTTTGACCCCGGATGGAATTGCAGAAGCACACAAACAACCTAAAGACATTGGCTGCTGACAGACCTCCGAGGGCAGCCTCTCAGTGACAGAGAGTGAGAGTACAATTTCTCAGGCCATTTTTTTCCCCTCCCTCAGTCTCTCACGAGGTGCCAGCACAGGAATGGGCTGTTTTCTCCCCGTGCCCAGTGGTGACAGCTTTACACCAGGCACAGACGAGGCAAGTTTGGGCTGTTTGGAGGGTGCGGAGGGGCTGAAGTTAAGATGTCACCTCCTCTTGCAGTCTCTAGCCCTGGTACAACATGAATGCTTCTGGTGTTAAGCTCTGCAGATGAGCCAAAGAATGTCCTCAGTTGGCTGCCAAGTGGGAAACTCCCATCCATGAAGTTCAAGATGCTGGCTGGCCTCCCCACAGGCCAGGGCTTGGGTCCCCAGATGGCAAGAGGCACACAAGGAGCTCCCAGCTCCTCCTCACCAGGAGGTAAAGCAGGTGTCTCGTCAGCATTCTCCAGGGGAAGAAAGAAGGATGCTTTCAGGTTTCCAAGTAATCTTAGAAGAGTCTCCTCTTCCCTCCTCTGTATCCGGCTCCCATGCCACACTCTTGGCTGAGGATGAATTCATTTCCTGCTGTGCCCATCGCTGCTGATTTGGCTGGTTTTGCAGACCATCAGTTACAGAACCTCGCACCCTGCCGCTGATATAATTGTGCCACTGGATTTACTCCAGTCCACTAAAATGGCAGGGAAGGTGCTCGAATCTTCCACGAATCCTTGCAGGCTCTGCTCACTTCATGGATCTTGCCATGATCTCTGCCCTTGACATCCCTTCAACTCTTCCCTTCTTTTGTTGTTTAGTTAGTCTAAACATCAACAGCCATCAACAGCCACTAAGCAACAGTCTTTTTCTTTCTTTTTCTTTTGTTTCTTTTTCTTTTTTCTCTTTCTTTTTCTCTTTCTTTCTTTTTCTTTTTTCGAACATCACACTAAAGAGTCACATATATTTATATTATGTTGAGGACCAGGTTGAAATAATATTTGGCCCCTTCTTCTTACTGAGATCAGAGCTGCCAAGGGAAAAAATGTAATAATTAATGTACTTTTTGAATTATTTTTCAGCTCAGCATCAAGTCTGGTCTAGACCAACCCTGGTCTAAATTTCCATGAAGACTCTTCTGATGAGGCTAATCTCTGAAGTTTTTTGGTTGGCTGTCTGAGAGACTTTCCAATAACTTTGGAGGAAAGTGCTGAAATTGTGTTGAATTTTGGTGAAAATTCCCAGCTGCAGAAACTATGTTGGAATTTCAAAAATACTATTTTGATTTGTTGGGTTTTTTAAAAATCTTATTACATTTTATTTCTTTGTATGTTTTTCTTTCCATTATTTCATTGCACGTTACCATAAGCACATCCCAGGGACACATTTGGAACCAGCTTTAAAAGGACAGTAAATATAATGTAGAAAGGAAGAAAGCCAAAATGGTATTTTGAAATGTGACACATTTCCAAAACTGGAAGCAGTATTTTAATGAAACAAAAGCATTTTCAAATGTCTGAAATGATCTTAAAATTCTGCTTCACTAAAAATTATAAACATATTAATTTTCATTTTGAGTTTAGACAGAAAGGAAGCTCATCAGCGACGACATCGTCTGTGCAAGCGGCATTCGGAGGCCGAAGCAGCCCTGGGTCTGTGTCTTTAAGAAGGAGGGATGACAAGAGGCTGGCATGCGGTGGCTATTAGCATTTCCAAGATGCTTTGTATTATGGCAGGACAGAAGAGTTGACAGTCTCTTCTCAGCTCTGTGGTTAGCTGGCTACAGGCATGCAGTCATTACTCTATATTAATGTGAGATGCGAACATTGTTTCGCTGGTTATAATTATTCTCCAAGTGGTACAACCTTCAAAATTACAGCCTTGGAGGATCTCTTTCTCTGTAGTTCTTCCTGGGAGTCTCTGCCTGGGTCGGTTCCCAATAATGAGATTTTCTAAGGGGGGCTGGGAATGTATTGATTGATTTATTTGCTTCTGGATGCTCATTAACTTTGATGTTCTGCAGCCACGCTCCTGGCTGCCATACTGCATGCAGGGGAACAGCGAGGCTGGGCCTCCACTTAGGAGAAAGACCACAGCAGGGGTCAGAAGGGAGCGAGCGGCACTGGTTTGTGTTGCATTTTTGCTCTTAAGCCAGAAAGAGAAACCTTTCTGAAGAGCCCTTCTTTTCACCAGACACCCCAACAGAGAGGAGCGGGGACACCCCCGTGCACCGGGCATTTCTAATATGGCCAAGGAAGACGGAGATGCCCTGGTGTGGGGTTGCCCTCCAGAAAACCAGGAGTGGGAACTGCTTGTGCCCCCCAGGCAGCTGCCAGGGTCCCCAGCTTGCACCCTGACCAGAACAGAAGCAAGGCAGACACCCGAAACAATTACTTCAGCAGTGATGAAAGGGACCAGCCTCCCTTTATCTCCACAAAAGACACTGTGTCATCAGTCTTTGCGCCATATTTCAGCACCGTCCTCTTCACCAAGTGTGCCAGCGAGGGGCTGTGTGGCTGTAGGAGCAGATGTGGTGATGGGTTCGGCATTGTTGAGCCTAAGGCTTGGATGAAAACCAAGCTGCTCCTCTCACACAGGCAAGAGCCATCAGCAGGGATGACCTCCAGCAAACGCTCATCTCTCAACGGGATCTTAACCAGAGCCTTGCCCTCCACCACCAGAGCCATCAGCACCCACTGAAACGAGGTGCTGGAGAGCCTAGAAGCACACCCACGTCCTGCGAGGCTTTGGGTTCATGCTGCTGCAGTGTAGCCATCCGCAGGCCAGCAGAGGGAAGTTAGGGAAGGAACATAGGTGGCTAATGCCAACGCACTGACATTCCCTCCTCAGCCCAATGAGCCAGTCACTGTTTGCAGATATACCAAAGGCCTTCAGCTTGGGTCCTTAGTGTGTTTCAAGGTCCAAATGAGGCTGCAATGTCCAAACTATTTGAATTACTAGAAGGGCAAACCCATATTTTTCTTCTTTACTACCTCCCTCTTCATCCTCTTCTTCTCTTGCCTTCATACGCAGCAGGGCAAAGTGAACTAGGAATGGACGGACGCACTCATTTCTTCTGGTAAAGGAGAAGAGAGATGGCTTCTTTCGCAGAGGAAACAACTCTGTGCTTAGAGGATACCATTTCAAGAGCCCTAACGTTAATGTTTACATGATGCTGCATCTACTAGAGCAACACATGTGACACCCATGTTTCTTGTAGCAGTCTCCTCAGCCAGCATTTTGCCACACACATCATATGTCAACAAGACCTCCTGCATGTTGCTCATGGAGTTCTGGCTTCGTACCTCTCCTCCAACCAATTTGTACCATACTCTGAGAATTCAGCAGCTTGCCACAGTGCAGAGCCCAGCCATAAATCCATAAATCCCTCGCGGGGAGCCGTGCTACAGATGTCCCCTTGGACCTCTACACTGCCAGGATTAAGTGAGGGCCACGGGAAAGTGGCCCTTTTGCTAGGATGGATCTCATGTGGATATATGGTCCTACCAAGCAAAGTCAAACAGTTTTCACATTGCAGCAAGAAGGGGCAAGAAAAGCCATGGAGATACACATTCCTGCTCATGATGTGGAAGCAGCAGAGAATTGGTGCTGCTCCTCATCAGGGCAGATGCAAATATCCCTCTAGAGAGCAGGCAAGCAATATGGTGCAATTGTTCATTCATGGTAAACCAGACTCTGGGCTCCTGCTTCCTCTCTCTTTCTAATCCAAGCCCCGATCCCTCAGGATTATTCAGATATCTAACTGCTCGTTAGACACATACTCCCCATTAACATTAATGGCAGGTTCCTAACAAGGAGGCAGATGCCCAGACCTTTGAGGGAATCTGGCATTCTAGCAGTCGCTGGTTTCTGTCAATTATCTCATTTTTTCTGCTTGTGGAAATGAGAACAGAATTGATCTCATTGCTCTCAGAGCATTCAATGAGTGCATGTGCCACTCTGCATACGAAGTGTAGATACCTCTAAATACTGTGACAGGTAAATTGCGTTCTCAGCAGCAGCAATGGACCTGATTGCTTCGTGCAAATGCAATTTCCTTAGAAAGCTCAGACTCAGAATTTCATCACCCATTTGTGAGCGCTCAGTTGGCGTCTTTCCTCTTACTTCATTCTCTCTCCTCTTCCTCACACTTTCTGTCTTGAGGTTGAAGGCTGGAAAAGTCTAGCCATCAGCAGACATATTTCTCCTTTCTTCACCAGCTCCTCGGACCAGCTGCACATCCTTCCCCCTTTGCTTTGAATCTCCTGTTACATCTTTGGCATCTGCCTTTTCCCAGCTCTTCACGATGTTGGGGTCCTTGATTTCTGGTGTGTTATAGGACCAGCATATTCCCTTCTGTGAGTCCCTCTGAGACCCATCTGATCTGCTCACCCTGCTTCCCACTGCTGACCAGAATAGCCAAACCTTGACTTCATGTGAGACAAATGTTTTCCGTGTCACACTAATCAGGACACAGCGACACGGGCCAGCTCTGTAGGTTCAGTGGCACCTGGATGGTTTATGTGTGGCCAAATTGTCTCAGTACAGTTTGAGGTAACAGGTAACAGCCCATAGTTTGCCTAAACACCAGATTCCCATGGTTGGGCTCTAGGAACACTGGGCTGGGACTCAGAACTGCAGCCTTGACATTTCATACTGTGCTGAATGGGAAAAAGTAGCCAGAACTGAAGTCCTGAGTAAGAGTACCTCTCAATGGCCCCATGTTGAGAGGAAAGCAGCTCCTGGAAGACAAACAGCTGCTGCATCCCCCACACGCTGCCCTTATCCAGATCTTACAAGTGACCAAAACTCTCCACTTCAATTCCAGAGATTTGCTGAATCTCTGCTGGCTCTTTTGGGTTTCCCTGTCTCTAGCTTTCTGTTGGCTGACAATAGAACCTAAAACCATAAAGGTTATCAATTTCCAAGTCCCTCTCTACCCTGGCAGATCCTTAAGCTCTCTGAAAGAAAGGAAACAAGGCAGTAGAGCAGCACTCTTTTTTTATTTCTCCAAGGAGGACCAGGGAAACCAGCAGACTTTTGTCCTCCTAAGCTTTCTAGAGTGCCTCGGAGAAGCAAAAGGCATTTACTCACAACAGAGTACTCTCCCTTGCTCTCCATGTCACTAGTCCCACCCAAGGGCTGGGTGAGGTGCATGGGATGGGTGAATCCACACCTTCTGGTTTCTGTGGTAGAGTGCCAAAACCTCCGCAGTGCCCAAGACCCGCACGCTGACAGACAAAGGAATGTTGAGATTTCCAGCAACATGACACAAGGGTTCAAAACTGTGGCGGATTGGCCCTTGGCTGGGGCCAAACCACACACACCCGCTCACACAGTCCCTGCCCCCACCCAATGATAGGGGAGAGAATTAAAGAGGTAAATGGCAAAGAGGACTCGTGGGTTGAGATAAAGACAATTTAATAACTAAACTACAATAATATTGGAAATAATACTATATAGAAATATGCAATGTACACAGTAATTCTGCCCCTCTCCACCTGATGATCAAAGGCCCAGCCCACTCCCGGCCAATAACCCCGGAGGAGGGAGGGAATGGGTGATACACAATGATACTGCCCCCCCCAAAAGGCTTAGACTGTTGCCAGCTAACAATCCCCAGAAACCCAACGATACTGCCCCCCCAAAAAGGCTCAGCCTGTTGCCAGCTAATGATCCCCAGAAACCGCACTCACGATTCCCCCGAAAGGGGGGGGAAGGAGGGGAAGGGGGGGGGGGGGGTGCGCCGCTCCCGGAGGCACTCACGGAACGGAGATAACAGCCCAAGCGTCCCAGGCCGAGAGCTGACCGAATCAGGGAAAAAAAACCAGCTAATGATCTCCCTGGAGAGGGAGGATCCCGGAGGCACTCATGGAACGGAGATAACAAGCGTCCCAGGCCGAGAGCTAATGGCGTCCTTTGGGGGGGGAAGAAAAACAAGGCCTTGGGAGAGCGAATGCAGGGAGCCCAAGGGAAGTGAAAAAGCCAGCTCTCCCGGAAGGGTTCTCACCTATATACTGGGTATGACGTGCATGGGATGGAATAATTGGTCAGTCTGCTTCTCAATCTTGACCTAAAAGCAAATCCCAAGCTAGAAGCCGGACTGTCTCTTTCCCCCCTCCCTCTGTCTATGGAGAGAAGAGAGACCGAATGTATTTGTCCTTGAAGGTATCCTAGCAATAACTATAAATGTTCTCTTCGTATCAGCTTTTCTCCTGAGCAGGAATTCAAAACATAGCTTCTTGCTAGCTATTTATGAAGAGAAGGGAGAAAAGGAAAAAAAAAAATTAGCTCCCCTCTGCTTAACCCACTACAAAAACCAAGCTTTGCGCACCATCCATCCCGTCTCCGACACAGACCAAACTCTGCGAGAGATGTTGTGAAACAGTGGCGGCCGGGCTGGGCTTACCAGAGCTCTTTTGGCTGCCACTGGAAATCCAGCTATTGGCCAACAGTCTGAGCTGTCTGTGGCAGATGACTGGGTGCTGTGAGATTGTTCTCTGAGCTCTCAGACAATGAAAGGACTGTTGTTTTGTTTTTTTCCCCAAGCTTCCTCACTGACTGCCACATTTAATGAAGATACATATTGGGACAGTCAGCACCTTAGGTGGTGAGACCATGAGTTGTCTTCTGCAATGAAAGGGGCCCTTTTTTCACCCTTCTAGTTACTGAAGCTTATTGAGAGAGACTGCAAGAGATGAATTATCCCAGCTGAAAAGTCTGGGCCTGTTAAATCTCGTAGGGTGGCTAGCTGGGCAGCGCTATTGCAACATGAAGATGACTCAACCGCATAGCATCTTTGTTGGCATCCCATTACCTGCTGCGGAGACGATTATTTCTTTATTGCTAAACAGAGTCTGTCAGTGGCTTTGGGGCATTTCTGTGAAAAATGTAACAGAGGCTGAATAATAATTCAAAACACGCCAGACCAAAAAGCTATGGCTCACTGTATCAGATCCCTTCTGCCTGAAAATCAACCAGTCCAAATTGTTCAGGGGTGGGTGACCCAATGCCACAGACGCTTACGAGTTCACCAGAAGTGGCGTAGCCTTCCAGGAAAGCAGGATCCCTTTCTTATCCAAACGGCCTTACAAATACAGACGCAGAAGGGAGCAGAGAGATTCTCTGAGGGGAAGCTACATCAGCAGAACTGACTCACAAGAAAAACTCACTTTTCAACGTTTTCCGTGAGGCGTCAGCTGCTCTTGGGTGAAGTGATGCTAGCAGGCAGCATCCCAGTTACTTTCCCACTGTGGGAACCAAACCCTTTTAAAACTGTTTTGACTGTAACCAAGGAATTAGAGAGATAGATTAAGCCAGCCAAAAGTGTGACAATCTCCTAAAGGCGCACAGATGGTGAGCAGACCCTGGAAACTGATTCACTTTGAGTGATCACTTTCCTGAAGCACATTTTGGACAGTTTTCAACCTCTCTGAGGACCTGAGGAAACTGGTAACATCTCCAAGGCAAAATGAGGGGCAGGAGGGGGAGAAGGAAAAAAAAAAAAAAAAAAAANAAAAAAGGTGTGATTTCTCCTTGAAATGCGCATTCACACATAGTTATTTATTTATTTGCCCTTTGACATTGAGAGAAGCTCATCTCTCAGAGAACGCTCACCCATGGCTCAGCGCAGATGGAGGTGGGATACAAATTCCATTGCCAGAGCTAACCATGAAAAGATTTTTTCCCCGTTTTACCAGAAACCACAATCTCCCAGAGTTCCCAAGACTGCTCAAGTGATGTATAGCTTGGTAATTGTCCTGAAAGATAAGGGAAAAACCTCCTCTGCGGTTGCATTTGATATTGGCCTGATGTATGGGATTGCTCAGCGCCGGCTCGGTGCAGGGTGTCTCGAGACAGCGTGGAGCATCGCCTCTCCGCCTTCTTCTTGCTGGGGAAACTCAGCTGGTGGCAAGCAGGATCGTGAGGGCTGCAAATTGCTTTCCCACATCTAACATCCCTTTCATAGCAGCCTTAGTCAGTTTTTGGCATGAGGAGTAGAGTTCAAGAGTTGCTTATAGCTGCTCTGGAGCCTCCTCGGCAGTGATGCCACCCCTGCAGCACCTCTGTGCCGGGGACAGAAAGGGGCTGCTGAGGGCAGCTCGAAAGGGAAGAAGTGAAATAGGGGGTGTGGGGGGGAAAGTCTTGGCACTGGGAAAGGGAGAAAAGCTTTTGGAGAGGGAAAACCTTCACCCCGCAGCAAGTGGAAGAAGCCCCTTGTCTTAGGTCGGTGCAAGTGACACTGGACAAACCCTTGTGTGATCAACTGTTAGAAACACTGGTGGTGGCAAATCCTGCTGAGCAGGTGGAGCCTGATATAGAGACCTCCCAGCTTGGTGCTGTATGGAAAAGACGGACAACTTCAGATTTTCAGATAAGACTCTGCGATGTTTGATTTCCCACCTTCCAAAGTGAAATTAAGATCCTGTTAAGAATTTGGGATAAGATCATCCAAGCAATCAGGACGAGCAGCCCCTAGATGGTCCATCCATCCTCGTCCAAGCTTGGTATCCCACAGCCGTGAAAGTCCGGGATGTCCCACTCGTCCCACACAGGCACAGCAAAAGGATGAAATGTTATCTGAGCATCTGCTCCGAGAAAGCGCTGGCGCACTTTGCAGTTCTCTTGCATGGGGGGAATCTGCAATCTGATGAACATTCCTCTGTGATTTTGAAAGGATTTAAAAATAAGCTGTGCGTGGATTTTGCAAACTTGCTCTCACTGGTTTCAGTAGAGATGTACGAGGACTGCAAAGAGCATTTATGTGCAAAACAGCTCGTAAAAGGAAATATACAGTGCTTTGTTCTCCCACAGGAGGGCTAGTGAATTATTTGGGCAGAACCCACATGAAGTAAGAAGTTATTGGTAGATACTATTTTCCAGATCCTCAGCTGCTGTTATGTGGTGTACTTCCCTCATTTATACTAGCTGAGAGTCTAGTCTCTAGGTCTCCAGATCAGAATTAAGCAAGACACCAAGAGGTCTTTAGAGAAAGGAGCCTTTATTTGGCGGGACTGCCAAGCACATCAGATTTGGACCACTTTCTCTCAGATATTTAATCTCAGAGGAACTGGCAAAAACCAGAGAAGGCCCAGAAACAGGAGTGAATCAAGCATGCTAAGGCATTTATGCTGTAAGCCGCAGTGTTTTCCATGGCTAGCAGAAAATATCTGAAGCCTTTCAAAGCAGAGGGTTCCAGTATAGATTTTGTCATTGAAAAACTGGCTTGTTCTATGCAGAAATCAGAAAGGAAGCCAAGTTTATGCGTTTCCCTATCAAGTCAGTCTTACATACCATAAAGAAGTTTGGTCTTCTCTATGCACAAGGGCAAAGACTGTGCTTTTATTTGGTGCTGTTTTGAAATTACCTCTTTAAAAAATGCTATTTGTTGAATTCAGTAAAGTAACACTTTGTGTTTCACTTGTCAGGGGGTGAGTCCAACCAGCCCTTCCTCTCTGTAAGTGCGAATTAGGTCAAGTTGGACAACGAATATGTTACTTTCATTTAAAAAAAAAATAAATATTTGAATTTGCAAAACAGATTTAAAACTGATGGGGAGGGTACAGCAAAGCCATACAGCTGGGAGGGGAGGGAAAGGGAAATCTGACATGTTGTGAGTTCTCTATGTTTCTGGTCACTATGGAGTGGTGGTGCCCCACGGAAGCTTTGGGGTACTTCAATGGTGCAAATAACAAATACTCCTTCCCAGGAGAGCATTACTGGAGATCTAGGTCCAGATTTGAGACTAAAGAGAGACACCAAGTGGAAGAAAGGCACATGACCAGTTGCAAGTTGTCAGCGGACCTCAAAGACATAATTCCTCCATGCAGTTCACTGAAGCTTTACATGAATAAATAGGTGATGCCGAGGCACATCTGGGCACCTCACTGCCCATGTGGGCATTAAAACGTGCATCTGGGTGAGAGAGAGCAGGGAGGTGGAAAAGAAACTTCTTTCAGTGGCTCTACATGGTGAAGAGATGCTCAGATGCTTCAGGAATGAAACTGAAGGGAAATAAGCCTCCAAACGCTTTTGTGGATCTGAGCTTATGTAAGAAGTATTAGTGTCAGAGGATTGTTCGTTCCACTCACCTTGCTCCTGTAGGTAAATTGTGCCACTGTCGCACACATTTCCCTGGCAAAATATCTTTTGAAAGACAAGGGCAGATCCATACAACTTTGCATTTAAGTTATGATCTTAGGAGAAAAGTAGTCTTGAGGTGCTGGAGCAGGTCCAGAGAAGGGCAACGAAGCTGGTAAAGGGTCTGGCCACAGGTCTGACGAGGAGCAGCTGAGGGAGCTGGGGTTGTTTAGTCTGGAGAAGAGGAGGCTGAGAGGAGACCTCATCACTCTCTACAACTGCCTGAAAGGAGATTGAGTGGGGTGGGTGCTGGCCTCTTCTCTAAAGTAACAAGTGATAGGACAAGAGGGAACGGCCTCAAGTTGCAGCAGGGGAGGTTTAGGCTGGATATTAGAAAAAATGTCTTCACTGCAAAAATGATCAGGCATTGGAACAGGCTGCCCAGGGAAGTGGTGGAGTCACCATCCCTGAAGGGGTTCAAGAAACATGTAGATGTGGTGCTTAGGGACATGGTTTAGTGAGTTAGGTGGTGTTGGGTTGGACTTGATGATCCTTGAGGTCGTTTCCAACCTTAATGATTCTACATTCTATGACTACTGGCAGCCCTCTGGCTCCTTCTTCCTACTATGCAGAAAAACACGTATGGTCATCCTAACCTCAGAAACACTGTTATGGAAAGATGTTATGGAAAATAGCTCAAATCTTGTGGGAGGAGAGGGATCTCATGGTGGTTTTGGCATTTCCTAACCTCCTGATGAAAAGCTGGACATCCAGAATATCACTTCATTCTGAAAGCACTAGATCAAAACAAGGTTGCAAGTGGAGCCTGTTGTGCTCCAGCAGGCTGCCTTTAGAAACAAGACCCTACGTGGTTTCTAGAAGAATGCTGGATATTCTTGTTGCCCTCTGGAAAGGAGGTTGTGATTCAAGGTAAAGTCTCTCCTGAAAAAGGCACAAGCGAGATGCCTTGTATCTCCAAAGAGAGAGAGAGCACACTGTAAGAAGAGCACTTCTGTGTAAGAGGAAGAAGAAAGATTTTGGTCTCTAGTATGAAAGTCTTAGGGGTAAGGTCAAGTTCTTCAGGTGTTCATCCATATATAGATGTGTTTAAAAGGACTGAGGCTGAATGCTGCCTCTTTGGAATTAGTGTCTGGTTGGCAAAGATGACCGCAAAAGGCACAAAGAGGATTGTAAAACTGGGCAAAGTCCCAGCTCCACCAAGTTCCACAAAGTCCCACTACGGGTGTTGCTAGCCCAAGCATGCCCAGGTATTGAACAGAGCTCAGCAGCGCAAGCGAGAGCTCCTTAGCGACAGGGATGCTTTTTTGAAACTCATCTGGCATTTTCTGTTTTAGCTGCCTCAAATGAGCAAGCCCACAGCAACAGTCATGGTCTTTTCTCAGCCCAGAAATGTGGCCTGCTCATGCTCCGTGGAAGACCATTTGAGATTTGTTTCTATGAGGATTCTGAGAAAGGGAGAAATTCTGGAAAGCACATGATAGTAAACCCTGATGATTTGTTCCAGGAAACCTCCCATTCCAAAGGTCAGGTAGACATCCAGCTCATGGGGGCACATGCTCCCATGCTTGCTAATGCTCAGTGGCTCACAGAAGCTCAGAACACACAAGTCCCAAAGTTAGTGCCTAGGAAGACACATCCCTGTGTGCTGCGTTTTCTGACGCCCGTTGAGAGGGGTACAATCTTTTCTTGCAAAATACCGAGCATAGGAGTGCAGTCACCGCTGTCATAGTCAGGTGGGAGGGACCCCTACCAGGATCCAAAACGACCAAGCCCACCCTGTTCTGACCTGCTTCCCTGTTCCCTGGTGCCTCTGGCAGAACAGTCTCCCTTTGGCTTGTCCAAGTCTTAGCTTCTGCTGGGAAATTCGAATTGCCTGCATTTCTTACTTCAACCAGGGGAGGGCAACTGGTGACTAGGAAAATTAGTTCAGTTTACTAAAGCTGACTTGTTCACTTCGAAGTCGCAAAGCAAAGAATTAGTACAAATAATTAGTTCTGGGAAAAAAAAAAAAAAAAGGACTACTTTGAAAACACGCCTTTGATGAACACTTTTTTTTTTCCCAATGTAAGTTAAAATAGCGTGCCCTTGCTCCACAAGCCCCAGCAACCACTGCACTTTCATTGCTGTTCACTTTAATCATTATTCTTTTTATATTATTAATCTGCCTATAAGTCATAGCTTTTGGCAAATAAAAGGGGATTCCACTTACAGTGCCATGAAAGCACCTCTGTTAAATTAGACTTGACAAAATTTGTAATTTTATGTCGTGTTTTGCATTCTGTTTTATACTGTGCTGTTAAACAGGCACTAGCTGTGAACAGTAAATTGTTTGATAATGGCTTTTTTAATAGGAATTTAAACAGAAAAAAAAATACAGAAATTCTTCCTCTATTTTTGAAGTTTTTCCTCCTTACCAAAGCGATTTTGAAAGAACGATTTTTTCAAAGTTTGGCAGTTTATACTGATAATTCCAGCACTCATCACTGGATCACCCAAACCCCTTTAACGTTTTGGCCCTGCCAGCACAGAAATCCTCCCCCTCCTATAGCCACAGTAACGCGTGGCCAATTCAAAGACATTTTAAGGGAAAGAAATACGCAAACATTATAAACCCACATGCGTCCTCCTCTTTGTTCTCCCTGATGCCAACGGCTAATTTCCTGCTTCTGATATATGTAACACTGGGCAGCAACCTGTGCCAGCTGAGCCTCCCACCCCTTCTTCTCAGAGATCCTCTGAAAAGCAGTTTGGTCCCTTCCACTCGTGCAGCTTGCTGCAGAACCACCTTGAGACCTTCTATACAGCGAGGCGCTGCCTATACACAAAATGGTGGGAATTTACTTGCATCCCACTGCTTCAGAAGGGCTCCTGCCTAGCCAAGGAATGGTTTTACCGACAGAGAATGAGGGGGCTGCAGCTCCCTCCATCATTAGCAGCCACTCACGATTAGCAGCCACTCATGCAACCCCTGAGTTTTTCATTGCAAAGCAATGCTTTGAGGACCGTGCAGCTTCTTGCAACCCAGAGCAAAGCTGCAAATGGCCGTAAAGGTGCAGCACAGCCAGCTCTGTCGCAGGGCATTATTATTCCCCTCTCCCTGAAGGAGATGGTACAAATGAATCAGGACCTGTATGAGGCTGCATCACAGGGACTTGGACTCGTGTGCGGACCTCTCGTGTTTATCCCCAGAACAAGCCACGACTTGATTGGGTAAAGGGATTAATTCCTTCTAAAAAGCAAGTATTAATTTGACGGGGAATGGCTGCTGTGTTTGAAATGAAGATGGCCCACAGCAAAAACACTTTGCTTGGCTTAACGACCTGTTGGCTGCCTTTGAAATTGTGCTCGGTCTTCGGCCCTACACACCACATAATGGTGGGTTCCTCCAGCCGGCGTGTTTTCTTACAAGCACTTTTGTCTAATCACTAGCTGAGAATCCAGCCTACTGTGTACGTTGTAAAAGATGCTGTTTATACTTGGGCTTTTAGTTCACCATCTGTGCACGGCTCAGCTGCAGCGTCTCTGCAGATCTGTTTCTCCTCCGTTGCAAAGTCCCTGTCGCGAGCTCTCAGAAGAGCATGATTCACTTCAGACTTTCTAATAAAATTCAGGCTCCTTGCAAGCTCACTTCTAAAACTGTACTGTGGCTTTGCACAGCAAGGTTTTGGTAGCAGAGGGGCTACCAGGGTGGCTTCTGTGAGAAGCTGCTAGAATTTTCCCCCATGTCTGATAGAGCCAATGCCAGCCGGCTCCAAGATGGACCCGCCACTGGCCAAAGCTGGGCCCATCAGCGATGGTGCTAGCACCTCTGGGATAACGTATTTAAGAAGGAAGAAAAGAAACCTGCACACAGCAACTGCAGCCAAAGAAAGGAGTGAGAATATGGGAGAGAACCAACCCCGCAGACACCAAATTCAGTCCAGAAGGAGGTGAGGAGGTGCTCCAGGCGCTGGAGCAGAGATTCTCCTGCAGCCCATAGTGAAGACCATATTGAGGAAGGCTGTCATCCTGCAGCGATGGAGGTTAATGGTGGAGCAGAGATTCACCGCAGCCTGTGGACAAACCCATGCTGGAGCAGGCGGCTATGCCCAAAGGAGGCTGTGACCCCATGGGAGGGACCCGTGCATGCTGGAGCAGTTAGTGCAGAACTGCAGCCTGTGGGAAGGACTCACATTGCAGAAGCTCACGGAGGACTGTCTCTCATGGGAAAGACCCCATGCTGGAGCAGGAGAGGAGTGTGAGGAGTCCTTCCCCTGTGGAGGAAGCAGCAGCAGAAACCACGTGTGATGAACTGACCACAACCCCCATTCCCTGCCCCCTGCTCTGCTGGGGAGGAGGAGGTAGAGAAAGTCGGGAGGGAAGTTGACCCTGAGAAGAAGGGAGGGGTGGGGAGAAGGTGTTTTAAAATTTGCTTTTATTTTCTCATTACCCTACTCTGATTTGACTGGCAATAAATTAGATCAGTTTTCCCCAAGTTAAGCCTATTTTGCCCGTGGTGGTAATTGGTGGGTGATCTCCCCATCCTTATCTCACCCTTTGGTTATATTTTCTCTCCCCTGTCCAGCTGAGGGAGGCAGTGACCAGCTTTGGTGGGTGCCTGGCCTCCAGCCACAGTCAACCCACCACAAAAACATCCCCTGTTCTCATCAGATGCAGTGGTATAGACTTAATGCTTTTCTACATACTCACTGATTCATGCTGAGCGGCACTGAAGCATAACCAGCTCTACATGCAGTCACTGATGCAGATACACCTCCACGCTGCCCTTGCTGACACAGATCCCATTCTCAAAGCCATCGACACAAAATCATTCCGGCACCAGAGCTGCTGGCACATACACAACCCATTTGCACTGTGCCTTGTAATCACTTTTTTATTTTAAACCCATTTTCTGTAAGAAACAGCCTTTGCACTAATCCACAGGGGGAATATTTTGAGCCTGGGCTTCCTTTCTCAACATAGGACACTTTTTGTAAGAATCAGAAGTAAGCTACATGCTCAGTACCTGCAGAAAAGGAGTTGATGAGACCACACCTACAGAAGCCCCTGTGCAGAATGATTTATTTCACTTCCACCGTATCATTCCTGTCATGCCTCAGCACCTGCATTTCAACCACCTCTCCCTGGTGGAGCCCGCATACCAGCTGCTGCTGACGGAGGAGGGCACACAGCCCAAGGTGCTGCATTGGTACTCAGCGACGGCCCCTCCTGTCCCTCGTTATCCAAGATGCATAAAGGAGGATTTGCTGGGTAGCCTGGGTTTGGCTATTACACCAAAACATGCTCATCCTGTCAGCAACACATGTTTGCAGGATAATACACAGGCTAGTGGGAAGGCAGCTGAGCACTGCTGCAAAAGGGGAGAACTACATGTTTAATCTTGGTACCGGAGAATGAGAATGGGAGCTGCAGGGAAAGGTTTGAACTGGACGTGGCTTTGAATGCAAGAATTAAAATGAAGTGCATGCAACAAGTAAAGCACAGCACAGAGAAGGACCTTTAAAAATATTTTCTTCAAAGTCTGGTGATCTAATGAGAAATCAGCCTGCAGGCACAGAAACATGATTGTAAGGATGGAGTTAAGGTGAACATTGTACCCCTCTCCCAGTACAAAGGCCAAACTGGTTTTTGCTGCCCCCAGGAATAAGGACTGGGGCCTTGAGCTGCATGAGCTTGGTGTTCCTCTGCCTGCCAGGACAGCAGAAACCATGAAAGCAAGGAACACTGCTCCCCAGAAGGGTGATGGGACTTCCTGACCTTCCCTTGTTTTAGGATTGTCTTGCCTGATTTGTTTTTGGCATGTTTGCAATGAGGATTTAAAGAGAATCACATCATTGTTACTGTTATATGGCCTTATAGCTATTATTTTTATTTCTGTTCTGCTAGGAGAGAAGAGGCAGAATCCCATCCGGCTGGTTATGCCACACGCCAAGAGCAAAGAGCTGGTGCTGTGAGCTTGCCGCCCGCTACAGAAAGCGGATACACCACACAAAATGGGGCAGCCCAGAGAAACAATGCAATGACACCGGTCAGCACAGCAAACAGCAGCCACAGCACGCCAGCCCCTCACCATCCTCATATCGCTGTAATCACCCACGCAGACAAGAGCTTAACGTGGTGGTTTGGATGGGGAACAATGCAACAGCCCTGATGATGTTTACACAGTTCACTAGGGCAGAAAAATTTCCTATTGGAAAAAAAAAAAAAAAATCTTGGAGTGGGTCATCAGGCTTGCTTTCACTTGGCAGAGAGCCACAGCGTGCATCTCGCAGGAGCAGACAAGGTGCTGTAAAGGAAGCCTGTACCGTCCGGGCATCCAGCATTACCTCCGTAGTCCAATCCCTAAGTTTCCTGGTGCTGAGTCTCAGGCATCAAAGTTAAGAAAAAAATATTATTAAATGATTTATTATACAGCAGCAGGGCCAGCTCAAGCTGGGTGCCTCCAGAGAGGGACCCCCAGCCAAGAAATCCCTGGGCGATTGCACCCTTACAGACTATTCACCCGTCCCTCACACGACTTTTGATACAATTATGATTTTTGGTTTGGACTTTTCCAACACCTCACTGGGTCCTGCCTCTGGGCCAGCTGTCAATCGTTCTTACCTTGAGGAGTTGCACCTGCTGTTGACGGTTGGAGCCCTGAAGCCCCCCTATCTTCTAGTCTGTGCTTTTTCAGCAGAACGCAAGAAACTACAAAAGTTCCAGACTTGGGATAAAAGCTTACCCATAACCAAGCCTTCAGTGTGTTATCTTCATTATTCTCTCACTTAAAAAAACCCCAAAACACAGCCTGCAGTTCCAGCTGCTGAAAGGAAAGACAGCCCCAAGAGGGAATTCACAGCTGGCGGCCTCAGGCTCCAGCAAACCCAGCTCCCCGCTGCCTGAGGATAGCTGAACACACAGCACACCAAACCGCACGGCCCTCGGGGACTCCTTCTCTGCAAAACTTGCTTATTTAAACTAAACAACTAGCTTAACACCGTGAGCCGCCTTCAACATGAAGGCGTGCAACCACCTGCTTGATCAGGCCGCAGAGGGAGAGCCTGGGGTGGGGCGGGTGACAGGGCCGATGGCTGGTGCTGTGTGGACCCTGAGGCGGGGGGTGACAGGCCCGGGACGGGGTGACAGGGCCGATGGCCCGGTGCGCTACGGAGAGCCAGCCTCTCCCCACACGGCGAGGCGCCGGCGCTCTGCAGCCTCCCCAGCGGGGGCCGGGCGGGGCCGGTGGGCCGCCCCGGGGCCGGCTCCGCCCCACGGGGCCGGGAGCAGCGCCAGGGCCACATCGGCGGAGCAAGGGAGCGGAGCGCCGAGTAGAGCCGAGCAGGGCAGGTAGGCGCGCTGCGGACGGCCTCTCTGTGGGGCTGCAGAGCGAGCCGGCCTGCGGGGCGAGGGCCGACATTCCTCTGCCGGGACCGGGGGTCTCGGCGGGGGGCCGGGCCGGGCGGGGACTTCCCGGGGCTCCGGCGGGGGGAGAGTCTGGGGGCGGTGGGGCAGGCAGCGCTCCTGCCCCCCGGCGGTGAGCCCCGGGGCCCCTTTCCGGCGGGTGATCGGCACCAGGGCCGCGGGGGGCTGTGTGGGGACGAGGCCCCGCGGCTCCCAGCATCTGCGCCGCTGGGTATGTCTGTTCAAACTGCTGGAGGAGAGTTGGGACCCTCTGGTGAGGCTGCTGTATGGCCTAAAAAAAAAAAAAATAAACCCTGAGGTGCGGTGGAGCTGGGCCGAGGCAGGAGTGCTGCGGGGCAGGGGTGGCGGTGCTGTAAGGTGGTTTGGGAAGGCTGGGTGTGTGCACCGGGGCGGTGCTGCTGTCTTCAGAGGGACCTGGGCTTCGTGGGTCTGTAATTTGTAGATCGTTGCCGCTGGAGCAGTCTGAGCCCAGTTACAGCTATGGAAATATGGCACTGGCCAGCCTGCTGTGTCTGCCCCCCCCCCCCCCCCCCCCTTTTTTTTTTTTTTCTGCCTTCTAAGATGCCAGTGAGGAGTAGAGTTCAGGGATGCTTGCCTTTCAGTAGCTGGGTCGGTGCTGGGTGTGAATTGCCTTGCAGAGTGACTGTTAACCAGTCTCTTGATGGGGGGGTAAGGGCTTGGTACAGCCCAGGCGTGCCATTTCTGCCTCAAAGTGTGCAAGCTCTGCTGTGTATGCTTTCACGTAAAATGGAGTGCTCAGTACAACAAAAAAAAAAAGAAAAAGGCAGGGGAAACCAACATGCTGGAATCTAAATGTTGGCTTTGGTAAACTGTGAAGTTAGTTCAGGATGAAGCATTCCCTTGTCTTGGACCAACTGTAGCGTTTCCATCTTGTGCGTGAGACGAGAGCTTGAAACTTTACTAGCAGTGTGAGGGAGGGACAGCGTGTCCCGCTGCAGTGCTCTCAGAGGTGGTGGCTGGGGAGAAGAAGAGCAGCTCTTGGAGGTGTTTGTGCTGCTGGTAGAGGCGTGCAGGAATGTAACCCACCCCAGCACTGGTGAGGCCTGTCCATGCATAGCTTCTGAAAACACCCCTGTGCTTCTGTGCAAGGAAACACGTACAGCTGGAGACTGTTATCTTGAAATCTTTTTTTTTGTTTTTTCCTCTGCCCTTTCTCGGGTATCACGGGCTTGAGAAAAATTCTCTTCAGAGCCCGAGGTGTGAGCCTGCTTGCGTGAGAACCGTCGAGCAGAAGCATGTGTCTGGGATGCTTTTGGTGGACCACAAGGTCCAAGTGTAGAAACGCTGCTCTGAAAATCTAGAGAGAGTTGTCTAGTGAGAGGAGTGGTCTTGGTAGTGTGCTGCTGTATGCTGATGTCAAGATAAGCATATGACGAACAAGCTGTGAAAATGACAACTTACTCAGGTCTTACTAAAGGGCACAGGTGTGTGCAGTTGGCGACCTGTTCTGCAGTGTCATTGCACGAGTGGTGGCAGTCCTGCAGGTGTCCCATTGCAGGACCTCTTTGTGGTTGGTACAGTGGGGTGGTTTTTAACATTCACACTTGTTTCTGGTCCTTTGGCTGGTGCAAGAACTCCTGCACCTACAATTGTGCTGCTTTAAAAAAAAGAAAAAAAAAATCCACGGGCAATTGCTTATGTTGGGCTGCCACATGGGTGAAAAGGAGTGTTACCAGCTGCTCTGCAAGCCAATGTGTGGATTTGGCGTGGCTGAGGGAAGTGAATAGCCTCTCTTTGCTCCTGACATCCTTTCATTTAACACCCCTTTCACAGAAAGATCTTGCTTCCAAAATAGCTTCACTCCATGGAGCTCCTCTTGGCCTGGGCTTCTGTGTCCTTGCTGAGGACTCTGGGGACCGCTGGGACGACATCCTTGTCCCTGTGCTGCAGGGCAGGAGTGGCTGGGTGAAGTCCTGCAGCATTCACTCAGCTTCTTACCTGCGTGCAACAGAAATAGAACAAGATGCAAGCTTGGTGCCTGGAGAAAGCTCTCCCTGCGAGCTATCTCTGTCCTGCTGCTTGGAAGCTTCTCCCTTAAGAGGATTTAGCAGCTTTAATGATGCGGCTCATCTGGACTCTCTTCATTCCTGTTATTGTCTCTATTTTAGTTCTCGGGGGACAGGCAGGTGTAGTGTGAACTACAACTGTAAGCTGGCGCAGGAGAAGCTCTAACAAGGCCTTTCCACGGCTCCACGGAGGTTTCCTGCCCCTGCTACCCAAGCCACTCTCTGCTTCAAACTCCATGAAGTGCGGTGGAGGGGGGTGGAGGTAGTGTTAATATTAAATTCCGCATCTGACTGTAGCTGAGGAAAGGTTCTTATCCATCCCCTATATCTCCAGGTCCTTGTGTCACAGCTGTAAGGCAGCAGGGGACCATCCAGGACTGCAAGCATTTATCCAGAAGATGTTTAAATCTGAAAGGTGCAGGTGGGGGTTTTGGAGACCTCTGGTAACCACAGGCCCTTCCAAGGCGCTTTCCAGCTCAAACCACAGCTGTGGTTCTTGGTTTCCCAGGGGAACTGTTATGGTGGGAAGCACGCAGCAGAGGCAAAGGGTGTTGTCCTAAGTACCTCAGGCACCGATGGCACAGGATCTGTTACAGGAAAGCCAGGGTGATGCTGAGAGGTGGACCACGCTCCACACTATCCCAAGTGGTAATTATTGCTCCATGGTGCCTGTGGTGTGGCAGACACTTTGTTTCTGGTCTCCTTTCTGTTTCTGCCTGCTCGTGAGTGGGAGGTGCTGGCATGGGTCTAGCAGGGATTGGTCAAAGGTTTCCTCTTTGGAAAAACTTGTCTGCATTAAAGTTGACTTCTTACTGCCAGGAACTCTTGTCTATCACTCTAGAGTGCCTTGATTTCACCTCACTAAAAAGGGGAGCACCACATCTGTATCCCCTTTCTCCTCCTCCTCCCCTGCCTTCATTTGTCTCTGAACATGGATCATGACATCCTGGGATCTGGAGTCATTACATCCAGCAAAGTGTGAGCTAGGCCCTCTAACCTTGCCCCTGCTATGGTTGTGAGCTCTGTTAGGCTAAGAAATAAACCGTACTCCTGCACTGACGCTTCTGTTGGAGGAATGTGGGATCAGAGCTTTTCACGGGCAAATGATGAATGATGTGTGCATGAAGCGATGGCTGCACGAGCCACCTTCCCTCTAGGAGCTGTGTAATAAGCTGCAGTTGTTACCTAACCGCCTCTTGTCTCTTCCTAGCTCATCTGTATTCTTCAAGAGAGAATGAAATGGAGGAAGGGCAAAAAATCACAGGCTCTCTCTTGGCATGGTGAAAGGAATAATGAGAGGCACAGCCAGCACCAGGAGTTCCTTGACAGCTGGTGGCAGAGCCTGTTTGCTGAAAGCTCTCTGGGCTATCAGGGCTCGGAAACACTGAAGCAGTTAATGGCTGACCTGAAGCTAGACGGGGTGATAGTGAAGCACAAAGAACTGCATCCTGGAGATTGCTTAAAACGTTGCTTGCGTGTGCTGACAGATTCAGAGCGAGCTGATTTTCTGGAAGAAGGATGAGGTGTTACTGTGGGCAGCTCTGCAAAAGGGACTGCCTGGTAGATGACAGCGGAAAAAGGGAATAAAGCAGTAGCCTATTGGGATGGGGATTGGAGACCGCCAGCTCAGAAGCGTGTGTCCTCTTGGACACAGCAGGGCCAGGGAAGCTGTGTAGTTCAGGGCTCATCCAAAGGAAATCCAGGGAAGGAAACTAAGCTGAAGGCAGGCTTTCTCCTGTGGGAAGAGGCACACACACGGGCTGTCCGGCTGACTGCTCTAGTTCTTTTCTCTCCTTGATGGAGCTTCAGAACTGGGACAACACCATTTAAAAGCAAGTCAAATCAAAGTGCGGTGCGTGTACTTAATTTCTGAAACTCGCTGCTGAGGTGAGTGGCCTGTCTGTCTTTAAGGAGCTCAAGTGCTGGGAAGGGTCTCTTGTGCTGCCAGGAGCCTTGCACATGGGCAGAAGACTGGTGGCATTTGTTAAGGGTGCCGTTGGGCTGCTGTTTTCATTTCTTTGCAGCACAGCCTTGAGCAAACAGGTGTGTCACAGAAGTGCTTTACCCTTCGCTGCAGAATTGTTACTGGGCTGTTAAGGAGATCGCTCATCTCTTCCAGTATGATGATAATCCCATGGCCACATGTACTGGAGAAATGCTGATCTGGGATGAGCTGTATACATTAGGATATCCAGCAGCCCAGAGATGTGAAGTTATATAATGGAGAGTTCCCCTTGTAGGCAAAAAATAATTCTGCTTCAGTCAGAGGGAGGTCTCTTGTACGCAAGCAAAGGAAGGGATGAGCCGTCAGAGCCGCAGCCACGTACCTTGAGCCGAGTGGGCCTTCCCACATCTGGAGTCAGGGACTGCCCTTGGTACTTTTTGCTGCTGCTCCCTATCTGTGCCCATGGAGGCGGTTTGGGAAAGGGGAAGGAGAGGAACTAGCTTACAGGGATCTGCATAGCGGGGCCCGAACTTGCTGTAAAGTAGTTTTACCTGTTGGGAACGAAGGAGGCTGTTTCCCAGAGTTGCCCTGGGGAAAGGGTTACAGTCAGTGGATGTGGCCATGTCCTTCACGAGCACCTTCCTTTGGCCACTGACTCCGTGATCCATGAGGTTTCTGTGCTCTGCTCTCACCGGGATGGGGTCGGGGGGCCACACGGGGTCACGATGCCCTCAGCTCCTGCGTCTGGTTTCATGCAGCAAATTGCCTGTCTAGTTTTAAAAGCGACCTGCTCCAGGACCCTGAATTTGCTTGGGCCGGCGTACCAGCCTGGCACAGGTTTGTGTGAGCTGCCTCAAGGTGTTTTCTGGGTCGGGGGGGCTGTGGGTTCACAATCTGCACTGTCTTGGTGTGGGGCTTCAGGAACGGCATGTGAGGCAGGTGTGGAAGTGGCATCTTGGCACTTGGCTAGGACTGCCAGGGCTGCTGCCATCATCCCGTAATATAAGAACATGCACATCCTAAACTCCTGGAACCAGTGTGTCTCCTGTGAGAGGTGATTAGCAGCTTGATTGGGCATCAGTTGTGAAGTGTAAATTAGCTAGAGGAGATCTACTATTCCACAAAATGGCTCAGTGCTCTAGTTAGAGCTTTCCAGGGAAGATTCTGTACCTTTCATGGCATTTTAGTTTATAGGTGCTCTAGTCTTAGAGGCAAAAATATCTGTGCTGGGAAGGTCTTATTCCCTTCCTACCTGATTTTTTTTTTTTTTAATTTCTGCTTGGTTTTGCAGATGGCTTACTGAACCTTACTTGGAATATGTGTGGACAGAAATTGAAGAGAGGCTCTGTGTCAGGATCAAGTGTTTTTTTAAGGCTTTAGTCCCTAAACTAACATATAGCGGCTTTCAAGTGGTGCCTTTCAGACTGCTCTACTCCTCTCCTTTGGGCTTGCAATCAAATCATTTGTAGAGTGCTCTTTGCAGAAAAAGAGTGCTGCTGTTCGGGTTGGTGCAGTGACAGGACACCATCTCCAGTACTGCAGTTACTATTCTGTGTTGGTTCTGGGGCTCGTTTCATGCTGGTGGTGTGGTGCAATCCAAGCGCCTTCTTGACCACTGTGGAGCCAGTCATGTGTCTGCTGTGTGTGTGGACTGGAGCTGCTAGTGATGAGTCAGTCTTGAGTGGCTTTGCTGGAACATCCTCAACTTCCCAGTGTGCTTTACTGTGTAAACTTTCTCCTCTCCCCTTGCTCCCTTTCTTCCGTGACTTGTGATCGTACAGAAGTGTGGATCCAGAATGCTGTGCTGGACTTGGATTGAGGAGACTGTTGACCTGCAGGTTTGCAAGGCTGTTTCCCCCCACTGTTCCCTTGAATTTTGCATTGACCGAGCAGAGATGGGAACTATTTTGCAGCATCTATGCTGGGTGCTTGAAGAAACTGTGTCTTGAAGGGCAGGCAGCAGTTCTAATTCTGCTCATCTCTGAAGTCTCTTCTGGGGGGGGGGGAACCCAAAAAACAACCATAAAAAACCCAGCTGCCTGGATGTACTTTCCCAACAGTCTAAGAAGCTGCTGGGCTCTTCTTTACATTCAGGTCCCTTCCTAATGCAGGTTTGCAGAGACACTGCACATGAAATAACTTAAGAGCCCTCCGAGTTGTGCAGTAAATCTGCCTATTCTTGAAGGAAGCTGTTTCGATTAGAGAAGGCTTCTGCTCGACAGCTGCTGTGCGGGACAGTGCTAGACCACAGCTGTGCGGAGAAGCCCTGCTGAGCCGTGTGTAACCAGATAAAGGCACAGCCTTTCTCTTTCTGCTCCCAAGGGCTCTGCTGCACCTCCCTGGGGATGCTGCACAGGAGTTGGGGGGAGGCTGTGGGTACCATGGAGGTCCCCAGAGGCTGCTGGTCAGCGTTGCAAGCGAGCCCCAGCCCCTCTGTGGGACTTTCTGTGGCTGCCCCCCGCACAGGGCTCAGCAGGTCCCTCCCACTGCATCCTCCAAGGGTGATAACACCTTGTGGGGGTGGTTGTGCCTGTTCCCCAGGGGTGGGAAGGTGATGCTCAGTGCCACTGGTCCCTTTCCTGCCTGACGTGAGGGGACCTGACAGGTTGGAGTTTCCTCTCACCCATGCTCCCGCAGGAGGTGTTGTGACTTGTAGCTTCCTGGAACAAATCTGGGGTGACTAAAACGCTCTTGCTGAAACTGCACGGGAATTTCTTAACGTCAAAAGTGGTATCAAACTGGCTGGTACCTTGGCAGAAGAGGCTATTTCAAGGGAGGGCTATTTCAAGGAACAGCAAGCTGCTTTAATGCCTGAGTCCAGGACCTCAAAGGCCCCTTTAATTTGATGCTGCAGTGCTGCTGGTGGCCTCAGAGCCTGTGTGTTTCTGCAGTCACTCCCAGTCTGTTGTGTTGCAGCTTCGGAGGCTGTTGTGGCAGTAGTTTAGACTTGATCCTCTAGTAAAACAGTGAGTTCCTGCTTTGCATAGCTTCAGGCAGATGGGAAACCTCTTCCTAGCTCAGCTGTCAGCTGCGAGCAAGACCTACCAGAGTGTATACAAGTAGAGGACCATGCACCCGCTGTCGTCCCATGGGAACCTAAACAGTTGCTCCTTGTTTGCCCAGAAGAGAGACAGCCTTCACCACAGGGTGTTTGCTGTCAGGAAGAACAGGCTTTGCTGAGCTGGGATTCAAGCTGCTGCACCAGTGAGGGGTAGGCAGATATTCTGGGGGCAGAGAGAGCCTTGTGTCACAGCCCTCACCTGCCTAGGTAGCGTGCATGAGACCCCTTGCTATAATTTGATGCCATTAGCATGTTTGGCTTGATTAAAAATTGTAGAACTGGTGGAAAGTAGAAATGGTCTCTGGGGAGCGGGCTGTGGGGGAAAGAAGCAAGTAAGAAAAAAAGTGTCTGCAGCCCTATGAAGAAGTAATCTTAGCCTCAATCATGATTTCCTAATTAAAGATGAAAAAGCCCTGCTTCCCCCCCACCTCAAATGGCAACATTTATCTCTGCATTGAGGCTTATTTGATATTTGTAAATCAGTTAGTTAATAAACTGGATAGAAGTTCCTTCTTTTTGAAATAAATACTTCAGAAGTACTCTTTTTTTTCCATCTCATTCATCTAGCATTGCTCCATCAAATAGTTTCCTGAAATATTTGTGCTCTAAATTTAGAAAAGGAGACCCTTTCAAGAAAGTAGAAAAGGCCACCCAGCCTCCCTTGGTTTGGGTTCAGCTGAACCCATTTTCCAGACTGCTGTGCGTAGATGTGCAGACTCCAAGGAGGCTCCTCCTTTTCCCAAAACAGACCCAGCTTTTCAAAGTCTCACTGTCTATTTTAACTGCCAAATTCCTGAGGAACTTATCCCATATGTCTGTTCCTCTTGGCTTGAAGCAGCCTTGTCCATAACCTATTCATGTGCTTGGAAGGACGGGTTGATTATTTTCCTTTTTTTGGATGGTGTTTGGTGGAGGGCTGATCTTAACTGCATGCGGCAGGTCTATAATTGAGTCATGTTCTCACATTGCTCCAATTAAGCTTCTCCAATTAAGCCTGCTGGGATTACCTGCCTGGTGATGCAGCAGCCAGCAGGGCAGCAAAACTCCTGCATGTATTACAGTCTCCCTTGGCATCCAGGACCATCTTCATAGAAAGGAAACCAAAAGCTTTTGAGCATGTCTTGCAGCTGTCTACGTGTTTTCTAGAGCCCCCCCCCCCTCTTTGTTTTACACCTTTGTCGGCTGAGATTTCTTATTGTGGCATTTCATTTCCTAAAATGCTTAGGCTGGGAACGAAGCAGCTTTACTGCAGCTTCTGTAACGACCTGTTATCGCTGCTCTTTGCTGCTGTACAGTGCAGCTTTCTTTTCCTCTTTCTTCCTTCTGTAGGAAGAGCTGGGAGTGAAGAGAATGCCCTGCGAAGTTGGAAGGAAGAAGTGCTAGATAACTCTGCCATGCACCTTGGAGACCGTGTAGCAGCCCCTGCTGTGACTGGCTCTTCCAGAGCAAAGCAAGAAATTGCTTCTGAGCTGCATCGAGACTGATCAGACCAGTGAGGGGTTTGGCTGTTGTGGCCAGGTGATGCTGGTTACAAATGTGAGACTATTTGTGTTATTGGATATTGATATTGGAGGGGGAAAATGTGGTTGCAGGTGGATGTTTTTGAGTAGAAGGAAAGGACTCAGAATCTCTGTGCTCTAACCTCTTGTACTTTAGGGCTTTTCTTGCCTTCTTGCCCTCTCTAAATCATCATTAGTTTGGAAAAAGGGGCTGCTTGAGACAGAGTCCCTTCCTCTGAAGCTTTTTATAGCTCTGGCTTTCTCTTTTCATTCATGCCTGCTGGTGGTGTCAGGTGGTATCCATGGCGTGAAAGTCAGGATGTTGTGAAATGTCCATCCTCAGACTGTCTGTGATGGTGTTCGTCTCGCCGGCAGGCGGCCCACGCTCCGGTGGGGCGCAGAGTCTCGTGTGACCCTGGGATGGTCTGATGGGAAGTAAAGCTTCTCCTAGGACAGAGGGCAGCAAGGGCAGGAGCTGGGTCCAGCAGTAGCCTTTCGTGGCTGCAGCACCACTGTTGGATGAATACCTCTGTACCATTGAGTCTGGAGACCTCTGGCCTCACCATCCCTCTAGGAAATGGGTTTGTTGAGTTGCTTTCCTGGTCCTCCCTGGTATGTGAGTCTGGGAGAGACCATGAGATGCTTTGTGTGAGGATCTTTCAGGAATCCTGTGCTTCTGACTCTGGGTACTGGCGGCCCTGCAGTGGGCTTCTTTAGATCGTAGAGTGGAGGGGCCATGGTTCTAGCAGGGCAGACCTTGTTGAAATAGGATGATATTACATCTGCTGATCTGTGGTCTTCTGTTCTAGAATTGCATGTAACAGCGCTAACATATTAGCAGGGGAGCGGGAGTGGTTCAGGAGCCACAGGCATACAGACAGCTGGTAAGTGATGAGGGTGCTGCAATTAGCAAATGGTGTATTTGGCAAAAACAAGATTCCTGAGACCACAAATAGTAAGGGACTGTTTCTGTGAACAGGCCAAAAATTGCATCCCTTTGTGGGCTGAGGCACTCTTCTGTGCCAGTAAGACTTCTGTGACTTCCCTGTCATGCTGGATCTGAAGCAGTCTTCCAGCTCTGCTTGATCTGTGGGGCTAAAGGGTTAAAACCTCAGTTTCTTGATATCAGTGCCTTGCTATCAGCAAAGGATCTGATACAAAGCACATGGTGTGATTAAAGTAGATAATAGCCTGTCTCTTCTGTTGTTGTTGAGAAAGCTGACTTAATCCTAAAGCTTCGCAATCATTCAGAATAACAAGCCAGAGGTCTCTGTTAGCTTTGTGGTAGGGGATTTTTTTGTTGTTTTTCTTCCTTTCTGCTCCTTAAGATCATGTGGATGGACCCAAGGGTGGAGGTCTTGGCCAGAATCCTGGTACCAGAAGACAGACTCTTCAGGGGGCTGGTCAGGCCCAGCGGTGTGGGACTCCAGTGCGCTGGCAAGTGCTCGGCTAGCTTGGCAGGGTGCTGAGCTCCTGTGGAGCTCCAGTCCAAGGAGCACGAAGGAGTGCTTGTTGTCCTGCCCTCTTTTCGGTAGACAATCTCTAGGGCTTGCCTTCTAGCAGCCTCTGGCTTCCGCTATGGTGTGAACTACTAAGGTGTGCTCTTGCTGGGAAAAGCAGTGGATGAGCCCAGTTGGGCTTAGCTGCCTTCCCATGCTGGTGCCTGGGATCTGCTCAGCCCCATCCACCTTGTCCATGGAGAGGAGAGGGATGGTCCCACAGCTCAGCGGCGCAGAGGAAAGGGTGTTTGTTTAATCGCTATTCAAGTCTCTACACTGGGGGAAACTTCCTGTCTCTGAAATAAAACTGCTCCTTCTGCACCTTTACTACATCCTTGTTAATTCCTGGAAAGAACCAAAGAGAACAGGAAACCTAGTTTCCCAGTTCAGGCAGATGCTGTAATTTCTCAGAAACATGTTTGGCATGGCTGTGCACAATCTAAACACCCACCAGTTATCTGCCCTAGCATCTGAGAAAACAGAAGTAACTTAAACCTGGTTTGTTTTGAAAGGGAACTTGACAGTAGAAAGTTCTCAACCTTGACCTCTTGCATCTTATGAGAGGTGGAAAAGATAAAAATCAGTTATACTACCTGGCTCCCACCTCAGTCTGGTAATCTCTGGTGCGGTCTCATAAGATGGGAAACAAAGCTTGCCTTCTTCCTGCCTGGACTGCGGTCGCCTGTGGGTGCTTTGGGCAGGGAAGGAGGGCTGCTGTGTCTTGGGAAGGTGTCTCCAAGCCAAGTGGTGTTGGGAGGGATATTGTGCAACTCCTCCGAGGCGATTAGTTGACCTCCAAGCCATTGCTTGCATGAGAGAGGAGGCTCAAGAGCTCATCCTGTGCCTGTACTTGCACCGGGGATTTCCAGACTGATGAGTCTGATGGCTGCAGCAAATGCTTGAGTAGCATCCTCTGCCTGCTGTAGAGCCACCCTGCTGCAGTTGGGGGTGCAGGGGCTCGGGGGCTTTGCTTCTCAGGGTGCAGGGGCTCAGGGATTTTGCTTCTCCATGGGGAGGTGTGGGGCAAGCCAGCGTGGGGGTCTGCCTTTGACACACAGGCGCCGCTTGCAGGCGGGGGAGCTGGCGGAGACATCCGTTGCAGAGGTTAGGTTTACAGCATAACAGGTCCAAGTGGAGTAAACAAAGCTGAGCTGGTCTCATTTTTGGAGCCATTAAAGAGCCAATGTAGTCAAGTGACAGAGTTGCCCAACCAGTTTTGTGAAAACTAGGCATTTTTACTGCACTGTGTGCTGGTTTTAGTCAGTGTGGAGACCTCTTTCTGGACCCTACCTGCAGTGTTTCCTGCACAAGTAACATTTTGTACGTGGTAATCAAAAATAGAAGAAAGTCCACTAAACTGTACTGCTGGCTCGCTCTTCTTCTGTCTGCTATTTCTGGTAAGTTAGTTTTTTTGGTGGATTTTTTTTTTTTTTTTTCTTTTTTGTTTAAGGAGGAGAGGAGAACCAAATGACTTCTGGGACATGTTGTGGTTTTTTGGGTTGGAGGGGTTTTTTTCCAGTTTTTTTGGCAGACTTCTGTCTCTGGTCTTGCTGAATGGAAAGATTTGCTTAAATGGGAGAAATACTGTCCTGCAAATACTGTCATGCTGTGCAAGCACGAGTCTATAGACTGAAAATAGCAAAGAACTTTCTCAATTTGCCAGTTGTACAGACTGAAGACCTACTTAAATGTTGGCTTTCAAACTGAAGTGTGAAGTCCTGATCTTGTTAAAATCTGATTTCACCCCTTGCAAATACAGAGAGATGGAAATGAGTGCTTCTAAAACCTGTGCTCCTCTTTGATACCGAACTGTGAGTCGGTTTCTTTTTAACAGTGTAATAGTGGTTTATAAATATCTAATCGCTTCCCCTTGAGCATCAGAAGTACATTTCTAAAATACGCATTTCCTTTTTACGAAACGCACAGGGTGTGCTTGCTGCGGTTAAATGTGCTGAAAAACCTCTGCTGTCCTAGACAGTCCTACGGGCGCTTTCTAATCTAGGATCTTGCTGGATGACACTGTCGCTTGCCAGATTATTCACACAGCAGTATAATAACTACAGAGGTCAAATGGAAAAGCCTAATGTTTTATCAGGTGCACCAGGAACAAATCTACCTTTGTGGAGTGAGTTGATGAGTTTCCTCAAACTCATGCAGTTTCCTGAGAAATCTCCTCTTTCCAGTGGTATTTCTGCAGTACTTGCAGCCAACTGTTGCCTCGTTCTAGTCTGTTGCCTTTAGGGATAGCAAATATTCAGGGATTGTGTGCACATCGAGCCCCTGGCTTGGAAATGTCTTGCAGATGCTCACATTAGGGTGTCATGGTATGTGTCTGCACTCCTGAGTGGTAGATCAAGGTTTGTTGACAATGAAGTATCCTGCTGCAGTTTGCAGGCTGGCGTAGCTATGCTGCTGCCTCTCTTGACTTTGGACTTTGCCCTCAAACAATTTCCTCTAGCTCGGAGGCAGTTGCATCTACTTAAGAAGCAACTGTTTCTAGAGCAGATGGAATAAGAGATAGTTTGTTCCGCATGCCTTCTTTTCTTCCCTTCTGTTTCCAAAGTTTGTATTATACAGAAATACAGCTTTCTACCTTGCCCTGGCACTTTCCTTCAAAAAGAAATGATAGCTGAATCAGTGACAGACACACACACATATATAGATACATAATTAATCTCTACATCCACAAGTGTGGCCTGTTTGAGAGGGTAACCCTACATAGCATCTTTAATTTTTTAGGATCCCTCAAATTCTTCCACTGTAACTTTAGAAGAGATGGCTGTTTGGAAAATCTCCATGACAAAGGTCATCTTGTTTATGTTTTCGAGGTCATTACACAGCTGGTATTATCTCAGTGGAGCTTAAAGAAAAGTTCAGTGAATTCAGCCCTGGGTCTTTCATTGGCTCTGCAGTTATTTGTTTGCCAAACACAAGCTGTACTTCACAGGTGTACTAAAAGTCCAAGGCCTTTGAATATTAACATCAACAAGGTGAACTCCCTTGGGTATTCTTTGTATGCAGCCGTGGCTGTAGCTCACAGCCTGCCCCCAGGGCAGTGCTGTACCTAGTTAATGGGAGACTTGTAACTCTGCCGTTGTTGGTTAACTTGTCACTGGTGGCTGAAGCTGTCCTGTCTCATCACTGATGATCCCAGACCTGACTGTCAAGTGCTTATTCTTCATTTGCCTGGATAGAGCAGCATTCCTGGCAGCTGGGCTTTGTGGTGGAAGGGCTCAAAATCCTGCAAAAGATTAGCCTCTCCCCTGCTGTTAAAAAAATTGTGGCTTTCTGGGCTCTCCTTTCCCCAGCCATTCCTGCCTGGGAGCGTCTGGTTTGGAGCTGGAGGGGGGAGTGACCATTTAGTGAGCGACTTCTGATCCTCAGCTGGCTTCAGTGGGTCTCTAGCCTGTTAAATGGCTGGTCTTGTTCTCGTTTCTGGATTGGGGTAAAACTGCAAAAAATAACTGCACTAGCCTTCAAAATGGCCTTAACCTCATGCAAATTAGTGTGCAGATAAACATCTTTATGGAACCAGCGGCTTGCTGATCTCCTTCTAGGGACAGTTAGTTGCTTTGGTCAGAGGGAGCCAGTTCTGTGACCTGAGCCCATCAGTGGGAGCTACTTCTTCTCCAGGGCTTCATGGACCATCTGTCTACAAGTGACCCCACCTAACCTTGGTCGCTGTTGTGGTGTGAAAAGAAGGCAGGGAGGTGACACTAGATCATGGAGAGCTTTACAGATTTTCAAAGTCCAGCCTGGTAATAGTATCTTGAGGGAAACAACCTGTTGCACAATGTATGAGCCTCCTGGGGAAGGTGCTGTTGTCGGGAGGCACTTGCAGTGTTTGTGATCAGCTGAGGCTGCTTTGGTGAACGAGCTGGATGTTCATCCAGAGATCCCACCTGCCACATCAGGTGGCAGGTGTGAAAGATCAGGAGACTCGGGGTATGCTGCAGAACCTTCATTCACAGCACTGACTGCTGCATCTCATGTTGGAAGTATCTCCTTTGGCAGGTAGGAGAGAGAGCAGACACAAGCCAGCATGCCAGCCATACAGGGCATTCCAGGTGTTGGTAGGGGCAAGGGGAGTAGCAGCTGAAAAACCAGTTCTGGTGCTGGTTTGACCTCATCCTAGCCTGGTGAAAGCTAGTAGTAGCACATCCTAAAGGGTCTGCTTTTGTTTTACACTCCCTGGTTAGAGCCTGAGGGGTGGTAGTAGGGAGCAACTGGCCAAAGTACATAGAAACCGACCATTTCCTCACCTTAAGGAAGAGGGTCTAGGGGAGAGAGAACAGCATCTTCTGGGTGATGTAGGTACATTTGAATGTGAACACTCTTCTGCTTGACTTGCAGCGTTGATACTGACCTTCAGAGCTCCTTGCTCTCGGGAGCACGTGTGCTCTCCTTGAGCGTTTATGGGAACTTTGCGCTTGCCTGTAAATGTCCTAAGAGGGTGATTTCCACAGCTGATCTACTCGTTTGTGTTGTGGTTGTTCCTGCTTGTCTCCTTCTCTTTCAGCATGCTGGTAAATGAGCCCCTTATTTGCATTGTACAGTAACTTGGCAGCGGAGGTGCTTCAGCTGCCAGAGCTCATCAGGAAGAAACCTGTGCTGCCAGAGCAAGGGCGGTACTGCGGCGGAAGGCTCCGAGCTCTTGGCTCAGGCTGGCACTGTACGTGTCTGTGCCGTGCAGCTCTGCCCTAAGTACTGTAAACTTCAGCGAGCACCAAACCTGCAGCCCTTGCTAGGTGGAGGCAGTACAGGATCTAATTCGAGAGAGCAGAACTGCAATTGAAACTTAACTTGGCCTCTCTGCTTCTTGACTGATGTGGTTATAACATCTGGACATGAGTGTTCCCCCTCCCTCCTGGCCAGCTGGTGATGGGGCCGGGAGGCAGAGGTGTCCGGCTCTCCCCATGTAGCCTGTCCTTCGCTGCGGTCACCTTTTGCGGGAGGGGAGCTGGGAGTATCACAGGCTCCTGCGACAAAAATAAGTTAATTTCTGAGACGTGATGGGACTCCTCTGCTGTCGCTAACAGAGCAGGCAGGCCTCTGTCTGCCTCTCCTCAGACACATGTGTCCTGGATTTTGTGCTCCACATACCGGTCTTGCTGTCATCGCTGTTGCTGGGACAGTAACAGGCCTGAGACCTGGAGGTGGTGGAGGGGGCAGGTGGAGGTGGTGGAGGGGGCAGGAAGCCATCCCATGATGTTGGTTTAGCCTACGCGGACTCATCCCGTTCCTCCTCCATGGGGAACCCCAGGGTCTTGGATTAATTGATGCCTTCCTGGAGTTAGTTCCCCCTTCAGGTCCTGGGGCTGATGCTAAGACCCAGGATCAACTACACAGAATCTGTCCAGACTGTGTAGGCAACCAAGTTTTTACGGCAGTAGTGCCTCAAAGCACCAAACTGATAGATGTGCATAAATAATCCTGCATATCTTTACAGGATAGGAGGTGGGACGCTGGGAGAAATGCCACTCTGCAGGCTGACACTTCTGTCTCTTATGAAATCATCTGCAGAGCTGGCATCAGTCTGGAGAATGACAGGGAAAATTGGGAGGCATATGGGCAGGATTGTTGAAAAGACTGGGTGTGGCTGCTTGGGGAAGAAAATTCAAATAGTCAAAGCAGGGTGGAGAGGAAAAGGAGGAAACAGACAATTGTGGACAATCGGTGGAATTTAAAAGTTGCAAACTTCATGTATTAAACCTTTGCACGCCTTGCTGCAGGATGTTCAGGCTCAAAAGTTGACCAACTTCGAAAGGCAAACAGTCGGTTCTGACTGCCACAGGCAGCACTGACCAGCAAGAGTTGGTGTTTAAGCCAGCCCTGCACTGCCCAGTGGGCAGTGGATATGCCCAGTTGTGATAACTTCAAGCTTGTCTGCTCCCAAACCTGACCCATCTGAAATGTTGTTTAGCTGCTGCTTCTACTGTATGGCCGTGTTGCTAGTTTTGTGACTGTTGGTGCAATTCCAGAAGGTTGGGTTTTGAGGAGTTTCGTTACTGTAGTGAGCAAAAGTAAGTTGAATTTCTTAAGAATAGCAGAAGAATTGGAAAAATCTGTCATGTTTCAATATGTGAAGCCCTAAAGTATCTTAAAAGCTCAAAGCAAAGCCCTAAAAACCTTATTCAGTTTTGGCTTGCATCTGTGCTTTGAATGACTTTATGGCTAGGATGTATCTCCCTGTGGCAAGAGAACAGTGCATAATACTGTAATGCACAGTTGGGTTTTGGGGTGTGTGGGTTTTTTTTTTTTCAATAAACATTGAAGATGGTATGCCTTTAACAAATAGCTGTGAGTAGAAGAGCCCTGAAAGCAATCTTTACTCTTGTCGCCTTAGGCATGTCTTCTTCCACCCCAGCTCTTCTCAACTTGTTTGCCTACTTAATTATCTTAGATAACTATAGTAAAGATCTTAACAGCTCTGCAGATCTCTGTTTTCCTGACTAATCAAAGCCGTGCGGACAGAGTTGGAAATAAGCAGCACATGGCTACTTAGTGCTGGAAAGGAAATCAGCAAGTACTGGGAGTTGTCCCTCCAGCTTGAAAATAAGGAGGATTGCACCTTAAGGTAAGTCCAGTGCCTTGTGCAGGAGGTTATTACCTAGCTTAGTTCTTGGCTCGGTTGAAGAGTAGGAGAACACTTGTAGCCCCCACAGCAGACATTCATCATTGCCTAGGGACTTGGCTGTCCCCATGTTCTGGTTAGTCTGCCAGGCTCCAGTTTGTGATGCTATTAAGAGGAGGTGTGCTTATGGTGAAGCCAGTAAGCAGTCCAGCTGGATGTGAAAACTTATGTCTTAGTTATCCTCTCCAAGTGTAGTCTGAAGTGTTGGTGCCTGCCAGGATTAACGGCCCGAGAGAACAGATCTCCTTGCAGAGGAAAGGAGGGGAGCACGCAGGATGAAGGAATTGATGTTTATGCCGTCCCTGCTCAAATACTCGCCCCGTTTCCGAGATACCACTAAAGGGCACAGTAGTCTCTGGGTTACAGCTGTTCTGTGATAGCAAGCTGCATATGATTTGTGGTAGAGCTGCTCTAACATGAACAAGGCTTCTTGAATAAACTTCCTGTCATTAACCAAGGGTAAAAATCTGCCAACAGAGAGCCTTCGCTCACTTTTCACGGATTGGTAGTGATGCAGCTGTTGGATAGTGTGTCTGTGCTGGGACAGAACCAGCTCATAGCCAATGGCTGCACCTGGGGAACTGGCAATGGACTAGAAACTATTACAGGAGCTTTCCCCAACTGATTTGAAGGACCTCCTTTTGGGTGCTGCTGGCTTCATGGACTCTGAAAAGTCTAAAAAATGACTGAGCTGATGCTTACCTGGCTGTGCAGCAAGAGCTCCCAAGGTGCAATGACTGCTGTATAGGTGAGATTTTTAAGACCAACCTGTAGCACAGCTGGCTGCGGTTGCATTTCTGTGCTGCTTTCCCATCTCAATAGCATCTTGCCGTGTGCTATACAGCGACAGCCTTAGCACAGCCTCTAAGCTATGGCATCCCTTGAAGTTAGAGCACTAGTGTTGTCTTCAGCCACAGGGTTCAGACTTGTGCTCTCTCCTGGTGGTTGGAGGGTGACCATTGCTTGGTGGGAAGACTAACCAGTTATAACAACGCCCACGTACCAGTTTAGTTCCAGAGTTAACCTAAATATTTAATAGGATTAAGCAAAAGCCTTTGATTGAAACAAAAGAACATACTGGGCTCCGGTGACCCTTGGTAAACCCAGGCTGGCAGGAGGGAACACAGCTGACCTTGCTATCTGTTGGGGCTGGCCCTTCCCAGACCAGACTGGTGACCCCAGCCTAGCATTGCTCTTCCGCTGGCTGTTGCTTCTTAAAGCAGCATGGTCTGTTTTGAGCAATGAGCGTGCTAGAGCGAATTTTAAGTTCCTTAAAAGTCCTCTGTTGCCTATGCAGGAAGAACATAACTGAGCATGAGGGAGGAACGAGAAGCAGGAAAGCTGACCTGAGACATTCTCCCACCAGTCCTCATGTGTTACTCAGCTGTGCTGCTTCCCCAGGAGGAGGCTTACTCCAGTAGTGGGAATGGGTCTGTGGGACTTTTGTCTAACTTCTGAGCTCTTTGCTGCCAGACAAGTGAGAACTAGAATAGCTTGCAGTAATAAAGATCTGTTTACTCCCCAGGTCCTGTAGTGCAAAGACCAGATGAGGATCCCTTGTTGAGTGGTCTAATTCACACTGTTGAGAACAACCTTGTCATCTCTTCTCATGCAGGTTTACATAGGCTTCAGCAGTGATAACTGGGATGGTAATGTACCTTCTCTGGTGGAGACCTGCCCTGGAGTTTGTCTCTTGCCTTCTCTGTATTGCTGGCTAGCCACCTCATGGATGTGTGTAGTTGGTGTGGCTGGTACCAACAAACTAAACCCAGCATCTTGTTTTATCAGTGCTTCCACGCTACCTCGAGCTTGTGAGGTTGGCTTTGGAAACTGGGAATTGTTGAAATCTTGCCTGTCTTGATCTTGCAGCAGAATTGGCGGTATGGAACTGTGGAGCAGACTTGCTGGTCCTCATGTGTTGTCAAAGCATCAGGTGCTGAGTTGCACACAGGAAGCTTGATCTAATGTTGCCTTTTAAATTGACCCCTTGGCCTTGCTCTTCAGCCTTCCTTCAGCTGCTTAGGGGTCACAAGGAGATGAGATTTTCTGGGGGAGGGAGCTGGCCTTGTGAGCTCCTTCTTCAGATAAGTGCGTCTCTTCTCTGCCAGGAGTGGTAGCTAAAGTTGGTGTTTTGGTTGATGCTATTAATGCAAAGTCCGTATAAATAATGATGGAATTAGCAGTGTATTTGTGGTTAAATCCCTTCTGTAATTGCTGGTAGCCCTCTGTCACTCTCCAGAAGATCTTGGCAGTAGTGGCTGTTTGTGTTTGTAGTTACGGTGGTGTCCAGTTTTGCTGCCCTGAAAAGGCAACTTTGGTAGTCTATGGTGTGTGTGCTTTCTGTGCGTCTGCCCTGAGACCTGCCAGATGATCCGGCTGCACAGGGTGGGGGTGTTGCTCTGAAACTGTCTGGAGGACCTGTCACTAACATAACTGGTTGTCTGTCTGCTTTCCCCTTAGGTATCCCGTAAGTGAAAGAAGATGGGGTCTGGCTGCCTAAAAGTCACCAAGTACTTCCTCTTCCTCTTCAATCTCCTGTTCCTTGTAAGTATTGTGGGCATCTGCAGAGCAGAAAGGAAAGCCTGGACTAAAATTAGCTGGAAAGGTGTTTTTTCTGGATGTTGGCCTAGTGTGTTCATTAAATAAAATGCCCAGAGTTTTGGAAAGAGGGAGGGAATCCCTGAAGCTGAGGGATGTCAGAGCTGCTGTGCAGCTCCCAGGTATGTTGAGCAGCTCCACTCCCAGTACCCATCTGCTGTCTCCAATGCACACAGCTCCCTTCCTGCAGTGGGAAGGGAAAAGGGGAGTTACGAGGTTCTTCTGCAAAGTTGTAACTACTTTCTTGGCCACAGCTGGAGCAGCAGCTGAGCTGCCCCTGAGCAGCAAAACCTTGCTGAGTGATGGCAGTGCCCTCCTACGTAGGCCAGGCAGGCTTCAAAGAACAGCTCTAATTTTGTTCAAGTCCCAGCGGCTGGTTTTGATTTTTTTAACAAGATGAAGTAGTCCAAGTCGCCTGTTTGAAATGGAATTGGAAGGTAGGGGAGACTGGGGCAGGTTTTCTTGGGGAAACAAGGCAGCCTGCTCAATGCAGGTATTGTCAAGTGTGAGGCTCAGCAAAAGATGAGCTCCTTTTCGGATCAGAGCGGGTCTGGGAGTGCCTCACGCATCCTTGCACACATCCTTATGTGAAGCTTAGATATCGTGTGTCATGTGGGCCATGATGATACTGTTTGTGCTGCCCTCCTGCAGCAGGACGGTGTGGTGGGGAAGTATATGGTTTCAGCTTTCCACCTCTTGGGAAGAAAACAGCCTGTCAGATATCGTTACCCTTTGTGCAGTGTGTAAGGGGAAGGAACGGACAGGCTGGGAGAGCAGGGAGGGAAACAGAGCGCCATAAGGTGAGCATTGCTTTCTGGTCTCTGTCCCTGCACGCAGCTTCGCTCTTGCTTCCTGTATGGCTGCGCTGTGCTGCTGGCACACGGGCTTGAACTTGAGGCACATCTGGATCTGGTTTCCCTTGGCTTACTCTTCTGGCTCTTTCCTCTCTGCATTTTTCTTCCATCCTAAGAGCAGTTAGCTCTTGTCTAAGGGCTGAAAGTCAGCGGTGCTCAAAACATCCATGGGGTGAACTCTTGGGCGGGAGGGAGGGGAGAGGTTTTCTGAGTGCCACTAGATCTTTCAGAGTATGATTTGGTCCACTTTAAGGATAGGAAAAATCCAGTTGAGTCCAGACCTGTCCTCCTACTAGTCCTCTGAAGGCATACTAGTATCCAGCCTATCTCCTCTCTTGAAGAGCTGGTACTTTTTAAGCAGCATATAACTTAACCAGTCCCCCCTGGGAAGCAGAGGTGCATTTATTAAGGCAGTGTTTGAGTCTTGCTAAAGCTCAGTACCGTGGCAGTGTCCAGTCTTCCTTTATCCCTGAGCCTGGGTCCAGGTTCATGAGCTAACCTCTGTATAGAGAAATGTCTCTGAGAAAGCCAGCCTAGCATGGGAGGAGGGGGGAAAGACAACAGCCTGAAGTATTACAGTGCCTTACAACACTGCCGCTGGTTTTGCTGGATGCTGTCAATGGTCGTTGTGGCATCTCTATTTCACATCGCTCTCCTCTCATGGTCACAGGCAGCCTGCAGGGACAGCGGTGCTGTCAAGAGGCAGAGTTGAACTGCTTCGTCAGGCTGACCCGTGTCTGGTGACGAAAAAACATTTTTCCTATATTTTGCAATCAGGAAAGGATGCACTGAATCCCTCTGAGGGTCTTGGGGAGCCTTGAGCCCTCTCATCTGGGTTGCAAGTGATGGGAAGCAGCTTTCCTTTGTCCTGGGTGCACCCTGCTCCAAACCAACTCCTTTCGTGTAGCAGCCAGCCCCTCTCTCTCTTGGGGAAAGCTGAGCTGATGCACTGAGCTGGACCTGGAGAGGAAGACTTTTAAGGGGGAACGTGAGGAGGTCTGTGCTGACCAAAGGGAGGAGCAGCTTTAATGGGCTCTTTGCTAAGCCTGCCATGCAGCATGCTGTCTTCTCCTCAGGCTGTTCTGTAGAAGTGAGGTCTCTGAAGCCGCTGTGTTCTGGTGGGGAACTTGATGCTTCTCTAGAGTGAAGATTTTGAATGTGCCTCTGTCTTGACCGATGGCATGCCTTTTGCCCGTGCCAGCTGTTGAGGAAGGTGGTATCCATTACTCTCTCACTGTCACGGGAAGCAATTTACGTGAGAAGCTTTTTCCGTTACGGTTGTTCAAGGTCTAAATGGGGATTCTTGAGCTTATACGATGTGGTTGATCAGCATTAATCTAGCAGAGAAGCTGCTTCTGTTGAGTTGCTGTGAGCTCCCAGCATGGACAGGTTTTGCAAACCTCATGCTGGTTTCTCGGAGCTGCCGAGTTTTGTTTGGCAGAGCGCTTGCACAAATGTGAATGTTAATGCTGGTGGTGGTGGAGCTCTGTGTCTGCTCTGGACCTTGAGCTGAGCCTCTGGGATTGCACCCTGTGCAGCCCAGCCCTCGCTGGCTGAAGTGTGTTCTGCAGCCTTGCTGGAGAATGATGAATTAGGTGTTTAGAGACACCAGCAACTCTTTTCGAAGTTAGTCACTGAAATAGAACTTCTCTGCAGCTCAAGGTCTGTGAGGAGGTCCCTTGCTATAGCTGAAGCAGTTCAGGGACTTGGTGGTATTTTGCAGCCTTGGAGCCTTACTTCAGGGAAGGGTTTGACCTGCTTTGATTAAAGGGGTGAAGGTT
Organism: Syrrhaptes paradoxus; assembly: GCA_013400615.1. Taxonomy (NCBI): domain Eukaryota; kingdom Metazoa; phylum Chordata; class Aves; order Pterocliformes; family Pteroclidae; genus Syrrhaptes; species Syrrhaptes paradoxus. The sequence goes on from VZTO01028213.1 coordinate 173,333, forward strand.
ATTTGGGCTGCTTGCCTAATTGCCACAGAAGATACCAAAACCATAAGCTTGGAGTATAAGCTCAGTTTCTCTAGTCAAAACTTAACGCATCTCTATCTTCCTGGGTAGCAGACACAGGCCCCAGCAGATGCTTCTCCTTAAAGGGAAAACAGTTCTCTTGGACAAATTCGTCAGTCTCTGGAAACTATTTGTTTAGAATATATAACCGTCTGTCCTACTTCTAACCCTTCTGTAAATGGGGCTGAAGGCTGCTGCCTGAAACAAAGCCTGGAGTTCAAGAGCCGTTCTGTTGGCCTTTGTGCCAGGTTCAGTGCTACTGTGTGAAGGAAGGCAGTGCTGTGGAGGACAGCCGGGGACCCCCAGCTTTCTTTCCAGAAAGGTGTGTCAGCTCCATCACAGCTTAGTTCTTCACTGGGCTGTGCTGTGGGAAACTGCTGGCCTTGCCTTCAGGGAGCTGCATCCTTCTGGTTTGGATGTGGAAGGGGATCTTGGTGAAATCAGGGTGAAATCTCCACCCTGGGGTGGAGGGGAGGCATCTGTCTCCCACTTCAGGAGTTTAAAGCAGAGGAATTGAATTCTATGGAAGGCAGATGGGATTTCTTCCTATGGAGGGTCTGAAGCCAAGCCAGTGGCAGAAGCAGCCTCGCTGTGCAAGCTCCTGAAGATGCTGAGCAGGGATAGCATCCTCCCAGGAGGTAAATACGCTGTTGTTAACAGGGCAGTGTTTTGTCCTTGTGGTTTCTTTTCTCGCTGCGTTCCCCTTTTAGTGTTTTCCACAGCAGCTCTTGGCAAACACGTGAGTTGTGGACTAGAGGAAAGATAGGAGTGAACACAGGCCTTGGATAGTCTGAGCACCTCATAACAAATAGCTTCCCAGGAACTCGGCTCAGCAGCCGTTCTGTGTTTTGTCAGCAACAGCAAAACTTAGGTGACATTTCAGGGTCAGTGAGCCAAGAGAGATGTCACACACAGACCGGTTTGCATCTTTGTTAAGACTATAGTTTATATGTGAGACTGCCTCAAACTGTAAATTCAGCAGTTCTTGACACTAGCAAGTTTGAGAGGAATTTTTTAGGCGCCACAGCTGTTGCATGTTCAAGGGGCCTGTCTAGTCTGATCAGCAGACCCAGTGCAGCGGTGCAGCATGTTGGGACATAATGCAGGGGGGAATTCTTGTTACTGCTGTCTTGTCTCATTTTTCTTTTTTCCCGCTGGGAGACAATAGCTACGTGCTTTCTGTAGCTGAGTCAGTCATCTTCATCTATCTTCATGTATTGGGAACTTGTTTGGTGACTTTCTAACCCTGTCCCCAGAGCTACCTACCTGTGCTCTCTGCCAAGCCAGGAAAGCTTGCAAGCAGCTTATTTCAGACTGTTGCTTTATCTTTGCTCAGAAAAGCTGCTTTGTAGGAGGAGCTGAAGCATAGTGTAAACTCTGAAAATGTGGAGCCAATGCCTGTCCATACAACCCTCTCTGCAAGCTTGCTTCAGGTAGTGGTTTGGCGTTTTCCTTGCCTCCAAAATATCAGAACATCTTCTAATGAAGCACAGAATTGCAAATTCTGTTTATTTAGTATTTCACTTCAACCTATCTTGAAATCCTGCTAGTGTAAGAACTGCTACCTGCAGTTCATGTCCTCTAGAAGCATCTCACTTGCACTCCTTGTCCTTTCCTTGTTTTTTTTTTCAAAGTCTGTTTTAGATCTTTTGCACAACAAGGGATTTCCAGCCTTTGCAGCTTCTGGTTGGGTGAATGGCAGAAGTTTCAGATTTGTATTAAACCTGCAGACTTCCAGGCTTCCCAGCATAGTTACTTTTTTTTATGGGTGTAATGGTGCTCTGACCCTAATTTGGGAGCCAGGGTCATCTATGTACAGACGTGTCCCAGTGCAGTGTAGAAAACAAGATATCTGGGAGCTAAAACTGTCCTTCAGAATGAAGTGGGAAGGCCGTATGTCTCTTGCCTTCTCAACTAAGTTTCTGGGTTCAGCTGAGTCCTCACAGGGACTTACTGCTCTACCAGTCCTTGCCCTAGATGAGACTGTGTGGTGAGAGAGACAGAGAGTGTGGCTGATGTTTCGTAATGTTTGACTCACTGTTGGAGGTAAGATGCATTGGCTTGAGAGGTTGGGGTCTTCTGGTATAAAAGGCCCAGCCGAAATGCCTAAGCCTTGCTTTGGAAGGGGCAAAGTGCTTCACTCAAGGGAACCTGCACGCAAAGTGAATGCTGCTGGGTTCTTTTGTATTTGTGGGTTAAAGCCATAACGTTATAACAGCCTGACAAATAAAGATTTCTTTCCTGGGAAGGTTCCAGCTGCCAGATACTTAATCCCTTGGCAGCTGGTTCCCAGCCTGGTCTCAGAGGGTCAAGGATTTCTCTGTTCAAAGAATCTTTAAAATCATATGTTAGGTGTACTTGCACTTCCTCACAGAAGCTGTGCACTTACCTTATGCTTCTGACAAAAAGGTTCTAGCAGCAGGGAATCTCTTCCTCAGACTCTTTTGAACGATCCTCCTGTACAACATCAGATGCTACTAGAATGCTGTGTGAAGGACTGCCAAGCAGGACCTGGGGCTCCTGTGCAGTTGGCTGAGGCTCTTTTCCTGGAGTCATGCTAATCCTGTTTACTTTGGGAGGAGTACCATGGGGGAGATGGGTGGGAACAGCAAAACAATTGTTTTTTTCTCTAGAAGTATGGAGAATTATGACTGCCTCTTCTTATTTGTCTAAACTAGTAAACCAGCTACCTCTGTTTTGTTCTTGCTCTTTCAGATCCTGGGTGCTGTGATACTGGGTTTTGGAATATGGATTCTGGCTGACAAAACCAGTTTCATTGCGGTTCTACGTAAGGCCATGTTTCTTCATCTTCTTTCTCTTTCTGAATTGACTCAAGTCTGGGGCTGTGCTTGACCATGGTGTAGTCTGGGGATGGGAATGCTCCTATGTGCAGCCTGTGACCGAAACAGTGACATGGTGTACAGCCAGGTCTGACTCTAGAAAGGACAGGGTGAAAGGGAGCAACCTTGGAGACACAGCATTCCTCCTAGTCTTGCGGATTGCAACACTGGAGTCCGACTGAGTGAGACCATCGCCTCTTCACCCAGCAGTCCAAGTATTTAATCTTAAACCTAGCAACTAGTATTTCATCCTATTTTCACTGCATGCTGTGTGTTTCCACAACAGCTTCCTCATTACTATCCTGTCCAAAGGCCCCCAGTGCCTTCATGTAGTTTTGCTATGTGAGTCTCTTATGTTCTCACTACTTTCTGTAATGATCTATTTCAATTCAACTGTTTTAAATGCCAAAGAAAGAAGGTGCCTGGTTTTATTGATGCTTCATGTACGTTGGAAATATCTAGTATGTGTGTTCCAAAGCAGTGGAGGATGCAGATCTGAGTAGGGTGGAAGGTGCGAGGCTGTGAAGTCTTCAGTGCTCTGACTTCTAAACCACTCTGGATTGTACACACTCCATGAGACTTAGCCTGACTATCAGAGGTGTTTTGTGTCACTGTGTGTGCAAGAGGCTAGCTTCCTTCCCTGTTAAGTCAGCCAAGAGCATCAACTTGAGACTTAGCAGAGGTCTGCTTCCTGCAGCAACCGAACAGTTGAGCTGGCAGGGCTGTAAGTGCACTCTCACCAAATGACTAGCTCAGCTCCGTCTTTCACAAACTCTTTCTTTTGTGCCTTTTCATAGATGGGCCTTCAAGTATCTTTTCTGCTTGGCAGGTCTGGTTACGCATTGCCCCTACCTCCAGAATTGTTGACTCTGGCACCAGTGTCAGATGCTGTAGGAGGGAATGAGCAATAATGGCATTCACAGCCCTGTTCCCAGCTACACTGATCCTGCAAAGGACTTGATCTCCCAAGTCCTGAACACTCTGGCCTGGCTTTGGAAGATGCTGGGTGGAGACAACACCCCCACTGATGGAGTACATGCAGATACTGCTGCTTGTTGTGCTGTGGCATCTGGCTTGCTATGGCAGTGCTGAGAAGCACAGTAAGGGCTGTTGGTTAATAAAGTGGGGACACAAGCAGAAACACACCTTTAATACAGGCAGCCAAAAAGGAGCCTACCAGGGCCTGGCTATTTGCAGCACCGCTGAGGTGTGTTTGGTACCAGTGGGCCAGCAGCTGTTCCCCTAGGCTGATGGGTGTTACTGCTACTTGGGGAGGTACAAAATCCCTGGGCTTGGCTCTGCTTCTTCCCATTTTACCCAGAATCTCTGCTAACAGAGCATTTAAGGATTTAGCTTCCTTCCTGGAGATTTCCAGCATCAGCTCTTTCTCCCTTCCCCCTTGTTTCCTTTCCCATGCCTTGCCCCTATTTCCCTCTGCTTTAGTAACCCAGGCTTGAGGGAGGGAGCCCGGCACAGCAGGGCACTCCAGCCGCTGCCAAGGAGCCTGTTGTACTTGCTTGGATGCCTGCCCAGTGCAGGGGAAAACATGGAGCGACGGAAACAGAGCAGGAGTTGTCTTGCCAGCAGAGCCTTCTCTTGCAAGACAAGACTTATTGCAGATGAGAAGCGCGAGCATGGCTCCTGTCCCCCTACCACTGTCACTTCTCCAAAGGGCTTTTGAGTTGGAAATACCTTTAGTCTTTTTTCCACAGAGAAGCTGGCTAAGCAGCTGCTTTCTGGCACTGTGGAGATGCTGCAGCCCAGGCACTCAAACCCTTGTGTGATGGCTGAGCAGTTTTTGAGGAAGGGAATAGGTGTAGTCTCGTGAAGGCCACTCCTGTAAGGCTGCTGCTTCTTCAGTAAATGCTTTGTGGTATCAGCACCTAACCTCCACAGCGAGAGTCTCAGAACTGGTGAGGAAGGAGGAACAGGATCCTGGATTCTGGGGCGTATGTCCAGCCAGGGAGAGTCTGGCCTGGAAGTGAATCAAAGCTGAAGTGTCTGAAGTGACCTGTGTGATGAACAGCTTTGATTCATTTTTTTGGTAGCTGATCTTTTTCCTCTGTTCAACATGTTCTTCTAGAAAAAAAGTTTGGAAGCTGGTGACTTGCACAAGGTATCAGAAGTGGGGGGAAGTATGTGTTGGAGCCAGGGAGAGTATGAGTCTGGATTTGGTTTCTCTCTCTCAAGCTATTTCAGGAGGAGCTTGGAGGAAGTTTGCCTCCTGGGACTTCTGTCCAGGAAGCTAAGTATTGAGCTCTAGGAACATTATTTTCATTAATCACTGGACATCCAGAATTCCCCTATGCTATGCAGCTTGCAGGTTTAAGAATATCTCTTAATGATAAATGAGTTTTATGGTTACTATTTCTAGACAGGGTATCTCTTCAACTTTTATGCCATAATCCTTGCTCCTTCCAATCCTGTTCTGCATCAAGTAGTCCTGTGACCAATCCAAATGTAAGAGCTTGTTTCTTCTATTGCTTGCAATATTAACTATTGAGAGGACTTGACAGCACCAGTGTGTCCGAAATATTACTGACTAAACTGTTGTGTGTTCAAAAGCACAGTTATTCCAGACACAATAGCAGGGGATAGCTAGGAGGATATGTAAGAGTAGCTAATTTGGGCATGATACCCGTTTTGATCCTGGAACAGCATGTATTTGCAGGGGCTTGTACACAGGATAAAGTGAAAAGGCAAACCAGAAGGGTTTTTAGCGCTTGGAAAAAAGCTTCTCTGAAGATAGTGAAGGGAGTTCAAGCAATTAGGCAGTAGTTGTGGAGTAGAACATACTTTATCTGACTCTCACTCAGAGCGCATTCGTGAGGGAGTTAAAAAATCCAGTAAGCAGCTAACTTTCTCCGAACAGGGTCCATTTGTTTGGAGTGACCTTGTGTCTTCCCGGCTCAGAGATAATGAAGACCTGCAGGCTGGCTTTTGAAGTCTTCCTTCGTCAGAAGACACCCAGAAGCAGCCTTCTGTCCCCATGTTCAGCATGCCTCTGTGCAGTCCCTTTTTAATAGTCTGCTGTCTTCTACAAATAGGCATGGAGGCAGTTCTCTAAATGGTGATGGCAAATGTGGTTTTTGTCGGTAGCTAATTTTGTTCCCTCTCCTGGCCCTTACAGAGATGTCATCTCCCACCTTGAAGACTGGTGCATACATCCTCATCGGTGTTGGGGCTCTCACCATGCTGATGGGGTTCCTGGGCTGTCTTGGAGCAGTCAACGAAATCCGATGTCTCTTGGGTCTGGTGAGAGAATTCATGCTTTGTTTTAGATCCACTTAGATATCTCTCTTGCGGAATATTTGTTGGATTGTACCACGGAGCTCAGGTCTCCTGGGGATGCTTACTTCTGCTGAGTCAGCTTAGATCCGGTTCTTAATTTGCACCCATTAAATTCTCCAGGAGTCAACAGTCTGCAGCAGCAGTTCCTCAGACATTGCTGATGATGAGCTAATAATGCTGCAAAATAAGAGAGGATGTCGCTGACCCTTTCTGCAAACAGTGGGTTGAAGACTGCCAACTGAGGAGAGGTGTCCCAGGTGACCCTGTTGGCATTGTGCTCTCAGTGGTGCAAGGGCAAGCATAAGGGCAGTGAGAGAAGAGTGACGGTGTCCTGCTGTGTTGCGAAGTTCGGCTTCTGTGGAAAGTGCAAGAGTTGAGAGAGACTTGTCTAGGAGTGTCCTGTGTGTCAGGACCTCTCTTCAAATGGTTCATCTACAGGAAATTTTCTGTCTGTGATGGATGAGATGAGACTAGCTTCATACACCTCAGCCTGCTACTTGGCTCCTTCTTATGCAGAGTACATATGTTATAGGAAACCGAGTATGGCCACACGTTGTGTCCTGGCGTTAGGAACATCTTCTAATGTAGTGGTAGTAGCAGCTGCCATTTGAAAGTAACCTCAGATGTCAAACTTTCCTTAAAAGCAGGTTGCTGGTGTATCTTGAATTGAGATCCTCAAACAAAATAAATAGCTTTTTTTTTTTTTTTTTAAAAAAAGGGTAATTGACTTTAAAAAAACATTGCATTTGTAAAATTGACTTTTCTTGCTGTGGAGGCTTGCGGTAGGCAGAGTCCAACTGACTGAGGTCAGAGTGGGATGGAAATGCAGCTGGAGGTGGGAGAGGGAGTCCCAGCTGGAATGATACATGCAGAGGGTGCTTGTAAACCTTTTTCCTGATGAAGTCTTCCTGTTGGCCCGATGGGAGAAGTGCTGAAGTGCACTGGTCTGATGTAGATGCTTGTGCTGAAGTCTTTTACTGGGGAGAGCATTGTTGATAGCAGAGCTTGTCTGCAGGCAAAGGTGTTGGCTCAATGTTGTCACTTCTGTATATGAAATCTTACTAAAACTTGTGCTGTTGTGTACGGACCTTTCTAAAGGCTGACAGTGGTCATCTATTCTCTTTTGTTTCCAGTACTTCACCTGCCTGATGGTAATCCTTGTAACTCAGGTTGCTGTCGGACTGGTCATCTACTTCCAGAAGGAAACGGTAAGTGTTTCTTACTGTGCATGTTTTCCTTGGAGTTGGTTTGGGGGAGCAGGAGACACCTGGAAATTCTTTCTTCCAAACTGGGTTATACCATTAGCAGGTGTAACTGGATTCTCCTCTACTCCAGCTCAGCAGCTTTGCTGTACAGTTTGCTTCGTCTGTATCTGCCAGCCTCAGTAGAGCTACTTTCTCAAGGATTATGAAGCTCTGTTTGGTACGCAAGCTTTATTTTTGGGTAGAGGGAACAGTAAAAGGAAATTCATGAAAGGCTTTTGACCATACCTGCTCTTGATCCTGCTGCAGACTACTGTCTGGGCACGTAGCAGCAGTGATTACTACCACGTTGCCATCACTGGTGGAGGTTACCAGCCTGGCCAGTTGCTTTTCTGACTGTCCTCCCTTCTTGTCTCATCTTCTTCCATCCTTTCAGTCCTTGTGTATCGGTATGTAAAGCTGTGCTTGGAAGAGCTCTCCTCTTTCCTCAAGAGTAAACCTGAGTATCTGACAGTTCCTGTACTACAGTTTGAGCTTAAAGCCAAGTGGTTTAACACTTTGAAGTGGATGTTTTTGTCAGGAATTCAGTTTCACAGCGTATGCTTCTAGAGCACCAAGAGGCTGGTGGTGTAAAGGGGATGACTTTTGAGCTACTTAAATGCATGACAACATCCCGTCCTGGCTATGGGTTCGCTGGCCAGGACAGTGCTCGGTCAGGCCTCCAGCTGTTTGACAGCTGAACTGGGAGCCACATCCACACAGTGGGAAGGAGTTACAGCTGTGGGGTCCCTGCTGGCCGCTATCCTGGTGTGCAGGGTTCTGGTACCAGTTGTGGGTAACTCTGTCCTTCGACACAGAACTGTGCATCTGTACCACTGTGTGGCTGTGCTTGCTTTTCTGAAGCCAGCCCACCTGCTAGGTGGTTACAGAAAACAGTTCTGGATGGGGTCTGGTGGTAAAGTTTAGGGGCAGGGGGAAGGTGCCTGCCCCCAGTGTGGCTGAGATGAGCTTTGTATGAGTGGCTGTGGTGACTGGGAGCAGCTGGTGGTTGGCTGGGTTCCTTGCCAAATGTGATGTGAATGTAGCTTGCTCTCTGGGCTGACTGGAGCTGAAAGAGAAACTGGAACGTTGGCTAGCTGGTGTGTAAAGTTACAGTTTTAAACAAGCTGCCGATTCTCAGCAAACAGCTCTGACTAATGCAGAGGAGGAGGCGTGGGGATGGGCATTCCCCTGCGGTGGGGAAATGTGACTTCTCAGACCATGAAATTCCATACCTCCATTGGTATTTCTCCTCCAGCTGTCACTCTGTTCTAGAAAACTCCAACTTTTGAGCTGTAGCTCTTCATTTGAACCTTGGTCAGACCAGGGAGAGAACAAAAGTGCTGGGGGTTATTCTGCACAGCCCTTGGAGCCGATGCAGCTGAGATCGTCACTTGTACAGAGCCAGCAGAACAGTAGGGGAAGCTGGGATTTGACCAGATGCTCCTGTTCAGTCCTCAGTGAACAAAATTTATGGAAAAGCTCTTCTGGAGCCCTTCTATTTCAGGAATCCTCTGAAGTACCTGCCTAGAGCACTAAGAAAAACTCTTTCAGGAAAGTCTTGGCTGAAATCTCCTACACACTGGTTTGTGGCTGTGCTTCAGTGATGCTATGCATGTCGCTCTGCTTCACTTGATGTACGTCATCCAAGGGCAGCTCAGAGCACAGTGAAGCAAACTGAAAGCTGCTCAAGATCCAGTCCCTAGACGTCTATTGTGTTCTTTGTGTTTAGTTCTTTCTGACTTCAGGAACTTGGTTAGATATAAAACAAGGAATAACAGGAGCAGAGGAAAGGATCTTGGATCCAGAATGTAGCAAGGTGATACTTTCTCCTCCACTTGTTGTAACAGAAGTATTTATTTTTGCACTGCAGGAGAGTAGACAGGATAAATGTTGCCCTCCTCCCTACCTGCCATTTTCTTCGTTAGTAGCTACTGTACAGATTCACTTGATGTTTTTTGGTTGGAGTATCTCTTCCTTTTCAGTGTCAAAATCCTTCCCCACCCCTGACATATGAAAGTATGCTGAAACAGAGTTAATGTAACTGTAAAAGGATGAGTCTCTGACAGGAGGACTGCTGCTTGGTCTCCCACATGGGCATTGCTAGAGGAATGCCCCTTCAGACTGGAATTGCCCAGTTGGTGGAATTGCCCAGGGAGGATGTTGGTGCAACATCTATTTCCCTACATCTGTTGGTGAGTGAAACTCAGTGGCGGGTTTTTTTTAGGGTCAACAAGAAAAAAAAAACTATGTCAAATGTTGCAAATGGCTTTCTGCTTTGTGAGCTGAATGTTACTGCTCACCTACATCTCATGAGCCCCCTGAATGCCTGAGAGCCTGGACAAGGTCTCTCTCGGCCTCATTCACACATTTCTCTGCAGCGTAGCTCTAAATGCCTTGAGCGAGCCGTTGTCTTTTGGGAATTGCCCTACTTGCTAGCTATTGTTTGCAGCAAACAGGCCTGTGTGATTGCAGGCAGCAACTCGCTTGGGGCTATGGACTGTGGATTAGTTTCAGAATCTGAAGGGACTGGGGGGGTGAGGCCCCCTCCTGTTTTTTTGAGCCTATTTTGGGGTGCAGGCTAGATGCTCATAAATGCTGGGGGAAGGATCCAGCTTGAGTGTCGGACAGAGGGACAGGACAGATGACTGGTGTCTAACATGATTCATTTCAAGATTGGAATCAATGACCTGTGCTCTTGCCTCTGGTGTTCAGCTTTCCCCATCTTCCTCTTCAGTAAGCCTGGGTGAATGGGAGGCTGACAGCCCTGCTGCTTTCTGGCAGTGGTCGGTGGCTTTGAGTGCCCCTGATGCCGGGCTAGCTCAAGCTGGGAAGCAGTGGCAGCCCAGAAAGCAAGAGTAGCTGTTTCTTGGAGCAATCATGCTCCACACAGCACTGGGACCTGACTGGCCTTACATGGGTGAAGATGGTGGGGATGTTGAAAGCCTGCCTGAGTGTTCGATATGCCTTTCTAGCTTGTTGCTTTTTTGATTTTTCCTTTGCCAAGTGCAGAAGGGCGATGAGCTGCAGGTGCCTGTGTTTCCCCTTTGGGCTGTTCTGCTGGTTAAACCCACAGACAAGCTGCTGCCGTGCTGTTGTTTGCATAATATTCCCTCTTTCTCCGTTTACTTTCTGAAACACCTAGGAATGCCTGAGTTTTCCTTTAGCTGAAATGCCTCACTTTTTGAAGCCGGAGCTGTTTGTCAGACTGCTTGCCTGCTCTTGTGTAAGAGTAGAGGAAGAGCAGAGATGCAGCTTCCCCATGCGGCTGTGACTGAGGACATCAAGTTCAGGCTGTTGTCTCTGCTTGTAGTAGGGTCCTGGGATGGAGAACAGAGGCACTGCCTGGGATTCTTGGCAGAAGTGACCCTAGGCTCTGTCATAGCTAAGGGGCCAGCTGAGTGCAGGGTAGGACAAGAAACCCAGCTCTCCCTGCCTCCCTCTGTGCATGTGGAGCAGCGGTGTGCGAACTCAGGTTCAGTAACTGATCAGGCTTATGGCAGCAGCTGAGGCCAATCTCATTAGTGAGAACCAGGTCAGGTTGCCTTGATTTGAAGGGAAGGAAAAAGGGAAGTGAAGTAATTAAAAGGGGAATAGCTAGACATGATGAGAAGAAAGATCATGCAGCTCCCATCTGCCTGGCCTGACATAGCTGATCCCAGTGACCTGACCTGCAGTTTTCTAGGAAGAAGCATTGCTGGTGTAGAGAAGCTTCTCTAGCAGCAGGGCACTGCTGCTTCTTGCTGGGTGTCCCTGAGTTTGCCATGGTCATTTGTCATGTTCAACAGTAGAAAGAAAGGGAAAAACTGTTTCTGCTGATGTAAAATATGCTTTAGCACCACAGGCAAAAAGTGTAATACACAGGATGGGAGCATCCTAGTGTTCAGGCTGAGATAACTCTATTCCATCCTTTGAGCAGTCTAATGAGACTTCTCTCCAAACTCTTGTGATCTGGGTTTGTCCTTAGCAATAACAGCTGTCCTCATGTACAGGCTGGCCGAGAAGAGCTTCGGGAGGTGGGAGAATGAAGGTAGAGTCTACTCCTTTGAGTAGAGCTTGCACCTCATCAAACTGAAAGGTGTTGTAAATATTTCTGGAGAAGGAATGGGGTGAAGGGATGATTTGATCCACCTGAGCTTTCTGATAAGACTGTTAATGAGCAGTTTAGATAGTTGTAGTACTTCCTGCCTGAGTATAGAAGCAACAGTTGTAAGAGTTTGGGGAAAGGCTGATCAACACCTTGTGAAAAAGGGAAATTTCCACCAGCTATGTGTCAGAAACCCCAGCTGCGTACAGGAGCAGAGTGACTCATACCTTCCCCGAGCAGTGGAGACGAACTGCGGTGACTGAGATCCTGGACCAGAGTCTCGCTTGCAGTGCAAGGTTAGAAATGCATTACCTGTGAGTACTTACAGCACTGTTGTCCTTCTGCTGGCACTTATCTGTCATGTCTGTCTCACCTGGGGCAGGCAGCAGTTGTTCAGCCTGTGTCTGACCAGGATAACCATCCCCAGCTCTGTTTCCTTATTGCTCACCAGGTTTGTAGCTCTTCTCTGTGCCTGGGCGAGGACTTGCTGGGAAGTACCAGTGCTCTCACTGTTGCATTGAGTAGCAAAGCTGCTGTCTTGCCTTCCTTTGAGACTGAGGCTGTATAGATCACCTTATCTGTGCTTGTTACTTTTTGCAGTTAGATTTTTTTTTTGAGTGACTGAAGCTGCATATAACACTTCTGAAGAAATGTAATTTGTGCTTTGCACAATTGTTTTACTGTTTTCCTGTCTCTCCTGGAAGGATTTTCGTGGTGCGTACCAAGCCTGTTTCTGTTTCCTGATTCTGAACCACTGGAGCCTATGGGGTGTTTTTGTTTGTTTTTATGGCAAGTTTGTCTGTGGTAGGTCTTCAGTTGCCCTCTGTATGTTATAGCACTTATTTGCCCAGGACTCCACAACTTTGGTTTCTTTTAAATTTATTTCCCTTTCTATTTGTGATCTTAAGGGGATGCATGATTGCTCGGTCTGATGTCTGAACTTCTCTGTGTATCAAATGTGCTTCCCATCAACACTGTGACAAGTGTAATGCTGTACTCAGTAAGCAAAGGAATTTATTCCAAGCCTCAGCTTCTGAGGAACCCAAGTAGCAGTCTCCCATCTGCTTAATAAGCTTGAGAAGAAACTGGTGGAGGAAATGAGGACCTTGAATGAACTCCTTTTCTCTAGAATAACTTTCCTCTCACACTGCAGCAGGCTATGTAATATTGAAAGCCAGGGTGGATTTGTTGTGTTTAGTTGTGCCTGGAAAAAAACTTTCTTAGCAAGAAGTGCCACCTTGTCATCATAGCAGGACTCTATCTTGGTAAACCCATTCTGTATTTCATCCTGTTGATCATATTTATTGCCATTTCTCAAAAACATAGACAAGACTGAAGACTAAGGTATTTGAAGGCCAGTCTGTGGGATTTGTTGCTGCTTGGCTGTTATTTTTCCTTTAAGCATTGCTTTGTGTGTCAATTAAATGCTCATTTTCCAATTATTTTAGTCATGGTTCTAGCTGTCTTTTTGCTGCAACTTAAAAATCGCTGTATTGTGGGAGTGTGATAGCCTGAGCACCTAGTACTGTTTCCTTCAGATTGTCTGGAGAAGGTTTGAGCAGAAGTTACTGCCCATTGCACTTTTTTTTTTTTTGCAGTGCTTATAATCTCTGTCTGCAGTTTATCTCTGCTCTAGCCTCATTCAGTGGAGCTAGAGCAAAGCAAAATATTTTCACACTCTTGACAGTGATGAGCCCCTGTTTTTCTTCATGGTGGGGAAGGTGGACCCACAGTAGGACTAATGCAGGTGATAGGGGTGTTACATACCCTAAGCCCCAAAGAAAAGGCTACAAGGGATTAACTAATCTGACTCTCCTGTGTTTTTTTCCTTCACAGCTGAAAGAAGAGTTGGCCCACATAGTTGGAGATCTGATTGAAAATTACGATCCTATGGATGATAATGAGAAGAATTTACAAGATGCATGGGACTATGTGCAATCCCAGGTGAGTCACAGGGGACAGCACGAGAAGAGGCAGATGATGCTATTTGTCAGTGCAGTAAACGGCCTTTAAAACTAGGCTGAGGACAGGGAAAGGAGTACTGCAGGAGACAATAACTGTAGCACATTAATCTGGCTGATGTGCAGAGTTGCCTGTGCGGTTTGGTGCCTGCATACTAGAAAAGTGTCTGCTTGCTGTTGCTAGGTAAGAACCTGAACCTTTCCTGGGTGCTGGCTGTTAGGACTAGCTGGTTTTGGCTGCCTAGCTTAATGTACCTGGCACCCCAACACTTCTCTTTGTCTGCAGAATAGCATCATGTGTGAAAGCCGCAGTACGTACTATTTTTGTAGCAGGTAAAGTCCTTAGCTTATTGCCAGGCAAGTCAGCAGCACTGCCCGTCTTACTGCTTGGTTCATGTTGCTTGCTTATTGTGATGGCTCTTCTGCAAGTGTCAGCTTTCTTGGGAGCCATCCATGGTTTCTGTTTCAGCATCAGGGTCAGCGCTTTGGCAACTAGGTCAGCGTTCAGCCACAGTGGAGTCCTGATGGCTGTTTGCTGCCAAGCCACAAGCTTGAGAGCTGGCTGGCTGTTGTGGTTAAATACATGCCGAGCATGGGACTGGTGTGTAGTAAGTACAAGTAACAGCGTTTTTCTTCTGTCTGTTCTTCAGTCTGCAAAACACTGACCTGCAGTATTTCTCCTTGGAGGCAGAATGATTTATTTGTATTTTACCACTGTAGTTGCATCTCCTTGCTAGTGGACTCGAGAGAAGGCTGAGTCTACTGTGGAGAAAGGATCCTGCTTGAGCCCTTGTATGTAGGAACAGAAGAAGAAGGTTCTGTGGAGGTGTAGAAGTTGAGCTTTAGGAGTCTAAGTTGTCTCATACGCTAGAGTTAGCATTTGAAAGGAGGTGGGTGTTCCGTAGATCAGTCTTGGAGTTAAACTCCAAACCCCTGTGAAGCAGAGATTGTTCCTTCTGGAGGCTGCATCCTCAATACTTCTTTGGAAACTAAATACTTGTCCTGGTGTGGGTGTTCAGCTGTACATACCTCTGCTCTCATGTCTGTTATGTCAGACTGAAACATTACATTTCCTTCCTGAGCAGATTGGGATTTTCCTTTCTGCTCTGTACTGCAGTGCAAGCACTGGGATCCGTGCTTAAAATCAGATCTTGGTCTTTCCTGGGCTTCCCAATGTGCTTTCCCCTCCAGTAGCTGCAGTTTTATCACGTGGCTGTATAGGAATGTGAATGTTTCTTTGGATGGAAAACTTTCCTCATCCCGTCTTCCAGCCAGTCCCAGCTGCAGCCAGGCGGGTGCACGCTCATTGGGACTCGCTGGGGCTCGGCAGCATGTCAACGCCATCGTGCGGTGGCTGCTGGTGCCCCCCCGGGGGCCACAGCTAAAGGTCAGTGGTACCTTGCAATGGGAAACCAGAAAATAAAAAGTTCTGCTTCATGTCTACTTAAAAAAATATGTGCTACTCAAAGAAAAATAAAGTCTTAGCGTTTAAACCTATGGAAGTGGCATTGCGAATGGGCGAATAGGTCGTAATTCTTTTGAGATGTCTTTGAATACATCTTCTTCCCACTTGCTTCTCCCTCACCAAATACAATATGCTGATGAAGAACTGGAGGAAATGAAAAAAAAAAATCTCTCTCAAACATGTCACACAGGACAACAGTCCTCCTCCAGCTGACCCACCAGCAACATCTGTTTTACACTTTTACTTCTGTTCAGCATTGTCACCTGGAGAGAAGAGGAGGTTTGCTAGCATTCAGTCTGCAAAAACTAATCAGAATTACACTCTAGAATTCTTGTCAAACTGCACGTCCTGCTGAAATCTGAGTGTCCAGGCCTCATGCAGCAAGGCTTGTGAAGGATTCCTATTCTAGCATGACTAGTGTGCTAGAACTTCATGGATGGCCTGTGCGTATTATAGTCTGCTGTGCTGAAAGTCTGCTAGAAGTGGCCCTTTAACTCGTCTTGCTAGCAGAGTGAGTCTTTGGGAGGAAATAATGCCCCTGTCTTCTGGATGGCTCTGTGCATAGGTTATCATCTGGTAACCGGGATGATGTTCTAATGTCATTAATTCACGCAGACTGCAGCCTGACTGTTGTCACATGGAGAGCTCCTGCGTGCTTCTCCCTCCACTGCCTGTTTGTTTTCAGCTGCGGTATGTAACCAGTGCCAAGTGTAAGACTGTGATGATCTCTCTCTGCTTATTAGATTGCCTGCTGTGGCTGGACTGGACCAAAGGACTGGGAAGATAACGAGGTTCTTATCAACCAAAGCATGACTGCCTATCCCTGCTCCTGTGCAAATAGCTCCAAGGGCTTGGAGGCAGATAGCGGCTTCTGTAATCTGGATGTCCCTGTCAATGGCACTGCAACATACACTGACTGGCCTGTTTATGAGCAGGTAAGTGGGGATGTTTGGGCCCTGTGAAGCTTCCACTTGAAATCATCTTGTCTTTGGGAATTATTTAGAGCACTTTCTTGACATCAGTACTGGCTTGAAGTACCTGTGGAAATGGGGGCAAAAGGAGACAGCAACCCTGCTCTTCTCTGCTAAAGCTACTTTGAAACTTGATATAGCATGTATCTGGGATAATCTCTGCGTGCACAAGGGGGTGTGTTAGGGATTTTCAGTCTTGGGATACTGAGATTCATGCTGCTTTCCCGCATGACTCTGTTTTCTCCATAGGGATGCATGGATGGTGTAGAGAAGTGGTTGAAGGACAACCTTGGTGTCATTCTTGGGATTTGCACCGGTGTTGCTGTTATAGAGGTAAGTCACTCCCTGACCTGAACCTATACTGTCTTACCATGCAGACTCTTTTAAAGGTCAAGCTGTGTTTTCAAGTAGTAGACACGTGGTTTAACGGCAGTGCAGTTCCAGCTCCTGGTTTTGTCTACCTAGAGCTTTCCTTGGTTGGATTAAAGGTTCAACAAAGCCCTGTCTACTTGTGGTTCCTGCTGCTGTGTCTGACGCTTGGCAATTTACTGCGTGTGTAGCCAGGAAGAATGAGACAAGCAATATCCCACTAGTGAGATCCCACTTGTTGCCTTAAAAAGCCCGTAACACAGATTCCAGATGAAAGCACATCTTTTTGCAGCAGAATATTGTTGTCATCCCAGTTGTTGCATTTTTCTTGCATTGGGGATGAATGCTGTTCGCTTTTGTGGTGTAATTAAAAGGAGACCACTGTATTCTGCCCCTGTACCCTCTTTTCTCCCCACCTTATCTGTCTGGTTGCTGATTTTGTTCCCATTCTTCCTTGCTTATTGCAGCTGCTGGGGATGATACTGTCCATTTCACTCTGCAAGAACATACACAGTGAAGACTACACCAAAGTGCCCAAGTCTTGAGTTGGCTGACTCCAGAGCTACGGCACCACAGAGAAAGGAGCAAACAGAACATTCCTGCCTCGTACCCAGACTGTCCAACCATTGACCATTGTTCCTGTGACATCCCATTTCTGATACCACTCTGCTAAAAACTGTTAGAGCTGCAATACAGCCTGATCTTCTGGCAATAGGGCCCTTGGTCCACCTGCATCCTGCCTCTGGATTATTTCTACTTCAAGAAGCAGAATTTAACTGTCTCGTATCCCATGTGACACCGGTTAACCTGAGGGGACAATGCTTTTGCTGCCTGCTCCATGTTAAACAATACTATTCGCATCTCTATTCTACAACCCACTAGGCCTAACATACAATAAACTCCTCTCCCCCATTGTTTTCCTCCCACACGCCTTTCTGCCTACCCCTCGAAGTCCTATGAGCCAGGATTGCTGTTGAGATTCCAGTGCTTTGGTAGCTTCACCTGCTTCACTGACTTGTGGTGGTAACTAGTCGTGCTTCATAGGCCTTCTCCTCCCCTGCAGTTGAGCTGATGTGGCTCCTACTATGCATCTTCCAGCCTAGACTCTCGTCTAAAATACTGAGTGCTACCCTCATACTTGCTTCTCTTGCTTCTGGAGTCACTTATGCCTTGTCTTCAGTGGAGCTCTTCCCTTCAAGCATGATGAGAAGCCACCAGGAAGGAGCCAAGCCTGTCAGATTGTGGTGGTGGGTGCTCAAGCTGCTTCTGGGATGGCACCCTTGGGTTCTGAATTTGAGGCTTAAATGTTTCTCCCACTTGCCTCTTGACCTTTTCCTCTCCCCCTAGCACTGCTTTGCTGGCTCCTGTCAGCTTGGAGGCACTTCAGAGACTGCTGCATAGTGTGGACTCAGCCCCAGACTGGCTCTGCTGGTTGCGTTCTTGGGTTGCCAACTTTTATAGAGGTTACGATTAACTTAATTTTTTCCCCTGTTCTCTTTATGAACATTAAATTTGTTAGCTGTTGTTTTTAGTTACGAATATGGAGGGATCTGACTGGACTGGTGATGCTGTATATTGGATATATCACTGCTGCCGGTGCCCAGTTTAGGTTCTGTAGTTTGGATGCAAGGATACGTTGCTTTTATTTCAGTTGTCCAGTCTTTGGACTCTGCTGCAGTCTGGAGCGACAGCTGCATCCTGAGCTCTGGCTGGAGTGCAAGCGCTGCAGCAGATGAGTAGCTGGTTGTGCAGTCGTGCAGGCTGGGTGGTTTCTGTACATAGTGGTTGGGCTCTTTGTGCTCTTCAGCCAGTGGCCAGCAGCAAGGAGTGGTGTAGAGGAGAAGAAAGTAGGAAATGTATGGAGAAAACTGCCCCAACTTCTTAGATAAGGGACTGGATACAATCCTTGGTCTTAGAGGTGGCTTGGGCACAGCAGATCTCCTACAGTTGCACGCACGTGCCATCACTGTGAGAGCAGGGTGCTGTGGGAGAAAAAGAAGCGGATGGTCCTTCCCTGAGACGTGATACAAGGTGCATGGTGAGAGAGCCTTTGCCTTCCAGAGGTGGTCCCAAGCCTGTCTCTTGTCAGGGCTGGGGTTGGTAGAAGTAACCCTAGTAGCAGTTCAAAGGGATGGCTTCACTACCTACCCAGTTTTCCTGCTGGGAAGAAAGGCTCGTGCAGGGGATCAGGGTCCCAGAAATGGGTCCCTGCTCTGTCCTTATCTCTGAACACAGCAGTGATTGGGGAGAGTAGATAACGACTGGGCAACTGGTTTTTACGGAGGCCTGATAGGGCTTTGCTATTTTGAGACACCTGCCCCCTCCTGCACAGATCTGTCAGGCTGACCTTTGCTATGGCAGAAGGCACCCTTCGTAGCAGTAAAGCTTGCTAGCTTTTGTAGCACAAAGTCTGTTCTCTAACTTGTTTTTATTTGTGAGATTCCTGTTCAGTTACAGATGCCAATGCCGAGCTGCAAGTGGAAAGGAGCCCGTGCTGGGTTTCTTTTTTGGTTTTTGTCTGTTTTAAGCAACATCTTCCTACTGGAAGAAATGCATGTACAGATACAGAAGTCTAGAGGGTGAATATTTCTGTAATAAAGACTTTGCTAAAAAAATATCTCTGCCTACGATTTGTGCATTGTAGCGGTTTCCCATTGCTTCCTCTCTGCCCCCTTCTGCTCTGTGTGCAAATCACTGACACCTCCTTTGTTCAAGGTAGCAAGGGGACTGTCAAAAGCCCTTCTGAGGCCTGAGAGTGGGATCCGTGTGGACTGGGAAGATACTGCCCAATGGAGGGAGGTGACAATTTTCCTAGGCTGTATTCTAGAGTAAACTTTGCCTAAAGTAAACTATGAAGTAAACGATGAAGTATGCATGTCCTAGGGTGAGCCAACTGAGTGGCGGTGGTTCCTTTGAATTACCTGCTGTCTCCTAAGCTAAGGGATCTTTGTATTTGAAGATGTCTCTTCAAATCTGTGCGTTCCGCACTGTATGCGGTCCTAATCCTCAAGGACTAGCTGCCAAAAGATGAGCTTGGGTCTTGGTCAGATGGGATCTCCGCTCTTCCTGGCTGGTTTCCCAGAGCACCCTGCTTTCATCGGGTGGCAGTGCTCTCCCGTGGCCTCGCGATTTAGAGGGCTACACTTCACGGCAAAGCTGCCCAACCTGACCAGGTGGCTGCCAGATGGCGAAGGGCACTGCTGGTTCTCCTTCAGCCTGATGTGGAGCTGGGAGGAAAAAGGAGGGAAGGTGAGGACCGCTGCTTGTCCTAAACTTGAGTCCCCAACTGCCCGAGCTCTGTGGAAACCACTTGCCTTTGGCCACTGGAGGGAGGTGTTCCACCGACAAACCTCAGCCCTGTGCTATCAGCAGCATCGCCTGGTCCCTGGGGAACAAGATGATGACACTGATGGCTTCCTTCTGCTCCTAGTTACTCCTGGCAGCAGGGTAGCTAAAATAATTTGTAATTACAAATATGTTCCCCTTGTAAACGATTTGTGCTGCATGCTTGGCATTTTTAGGGATAATTTTCCCTTCCATTTCTTGGAGCAGCACACAGCTGGATATTGCGCGTCTTCCACTGTGGTCTATGGGTTGTACTTGCTTCTCATGTTTCTGCCCTAAGTAAGTAGCTCTCAGAGTTGAAGGCATCATGAGGAGCTGCTTATTCCCTTGTGCCCGTCTTTTTCCTGTTTCCCTCCATCCTCAATTCCTTTGTGTGGTCGGTCTGAGGGGAGGGAGGGAGCATTTGATGCTTATTAAACATCATCTAAAAAGGATTCCACAAAGAAAGTCCTCAGACCTTCAGAGAGCCAGAAACCTGCTGCTGCTCCTTGGGCCAGGCTCTAGAGGTAAAGATTTGCTGTTGGAACCAAAAATCAGAATAGCACTTGGACTTCTTGGGAGCTGCAACATTTGTCCAGCAAAAACCCCAGCACCAGCTTCTGCAGTAGCTCAGCACCTGGAAGCATTTTGTGCGTAACGAATGCGCTGCTATAGAGCTGTCCCAGGCCAATAATGAATATTGCACGAGAAGAGTTGTGACCTCCTCGTGGCCTTAGGCGAGGCCCCCGGTAATGATTTGGGGACATTCCTCATACTGCACGCTCACGAGGAACTCAGAGGCTGCTGGAATTCTTCCCGTGAGGTGTTTCTTTTTCCTTCTGGAAAGGGAAGAGGAATTGCATTCGTGGGGGTGCATATGGGTGAGCCTGTAGGTTGCGATGTGTCTTCTGCGATGGTTTCTGCGTGGTGCGTGCTCCAACGCAACACATGGTGCCTGTCCTTTTCTCGAGAACTCTCCCATGTCTGGTGGGACTGGTCTCTGCTGGCTTTGCTCAGGAGTTGAGCCCAACTTTGGTAGGCTTGGGAGAAGGTCTGGCTTCTGGCTGCTGGAGGACAGACGGCAAGGGCTGGCATCGGGTTCCGCGGCTCGGTTGGGGAAGGTGAGGAACCAGCAGCTGTGGGGGCTTGTTGCTGAAAAGCCTGAGGACCCAGGGATTCCCACAAATGCATTTTCACAGCCAGTTGCTGCCACTCAGTGCCGTAAATGGAGAACACCCTCAATTATTCATGGGCTGACTCAACCCCATTAGCTTCTGAGGCTCCTGGCTCGAGGCTTGGTCTTTTATTGCAAAGAATAAGCTTCCCTCCACAGCCAGGATTCCTGAATGACACCTGAAGTCAGGCTGACACGACAAACTTGGCAGTGTAAAATCTACTAACGTGGAAGTCTTTGAAAACTTGTAAGCTGGCAAAAGGTCCCTAGCAAAAAACTATGGTGGAGTCACCATCCCTGGAGGGGTTCAAGAAACGTGTAGATGTGGTGCTTCGGGACATGGTTTAGTGGGTTGGGTGATGTTGGGTTGACAGTTGGACTTGATGATCCTTGAAGTCTTTTCCAGCCTTAATGATTCTAGAATTCAATGCTATTAGCGAACCAAAGCTATTAGTAAAACATTGCTGGTAAAGCTGCTAAGTGTGCTTTAGCCGTTACAAACGTTTTGTATCAGGCATGTGCTGGTAGAGCGCACGCAAGAATCTCTTCTGCCAAAGATGGGAAATTACCTTCGAAGCAGATTGTGTAACCCTAGCCATATGTTCTTATTCCTCATAGGTAGGAATTTTCTGGCTTCTCCCTTCTAAGCTCCTAATAATACAATTGGCTGGGGGGGGTCTGTGGTGTTGGGCTTTTGTGGAGAGGGATTGGGGGAATATTGGATGCTCTGTATCTGAAGAAAAGGTATTCTTAGTTCTCCAGGCAAAAATATAACCGCCATTTAAAATAAGGGTTTAAGGGAAGGATAAGGCTCCAAGTAGCATGTGGAAGCTCTAAGAGGTATGGAGTCTGAGAGTCAAAATACCAAGGATGGTATTTGCACACACTTGGATTAAATTTCTCTCTGGTGTCGTCTTTCCTACACCTCTGTCACTGCTGAACGGCACTGTGAGGCGGCGTCTGCCCACAAGAACCCAGAGTTCGGCAGAAAATACAGAAACCTCCTTCTGTAACCACACCAGGCCCCATCTCTAGGGAACTCGGGAGCATTCCCTTCCCTCCATGGGCTCCAGATGTTGGTAACTCCCATTCCTCCACGGCGTTGCTTTGAGCGCTTGGGGGTTATCTTGATGTCGCTCTTTGTTCTCTCTTCACCAGGTGAGTAACTCTTGGTTTACACCGAGGTGAGGCCATCACGCAGCTGCTCCAGACCTGTATTAGGTCTAGACCTCCCCCAGGACCCCAGACCTTCACCGTGTCACCGTAGTGGCACACCTTGGCCATTGTGTGACTCTCGCCAGCGTTACCGTGCACCTTCTCTGTGTTGCCTCTTCTTGTCCAAGCGATTCCCCTGGAGGTTACCGGTTTGCAGTTCCTTCTGGATCTGGCTGCCCTGCCACCGGGTAACCAACTCCGAACCAACGGCTGGGACAGGGCTGGAGGTCAGATGGACATGCATCGGACTCACTTTTCCTTCTCTCTGCCCTGCTTAGAGTTGCAGACTGGACATATGGAAGTTCTTCAGAGACAGTAAGCGTCCCAGAGCATGCGATCATCTCAGTCACTTACCTGGCCTGCTTCCTGGCGATTTCTTTCTCCATAGTGCTTCTGGAAACTATTTAGGATTTACTAGGGTGGAAATGTGAGGTCCTGTCAAGACCATGTTATAGCCCAGGCATGTGCTGTGGGCACTGAACTTGCAGAATGATGTCAGGAGAGTGTAACGCACGCGGCGATGTCTGCAGACAGCCTGGAACAATAGCCCAGCAGTGAGCAGACCTTTCATTTTGGCAGAGGTTGTTTCACGATGCTCTTAAGTGTTTGAAAATAACTTGTCCTTTTAATACCGTGTTGTAATTCACTCTGGTTAGCACTGGTTGGGAATTCTTTTGGCAAAGCAGTTTTTTCCCTAGAGGGTGTAGGTTACTGTAAAACAAAATGTGTTTTGTTTATGGGATTTTTTTTCTTCTTCTTCTGCTTAAACAGGACTGGAAGTAGTTGGATAACTTCTAAGGGAGAGGTTTCTTCTGCTTTCTTATCTCATAGTAAACATTATGTAAAAGACCTGGAATTGGACAAAATAGGATTATAAATCCATATTCTAAATATGTGACCTAACAACAGGGTGCATAGGTGACATAGACTGTGGAGGTGGGTACTTTCCCCCCCCCCCCATGCAAATAGGCAAGAGATTTGGCTGCATCTGAGAGAAAAAAAATTTTTTTTTTTCCTTTAAATCTGCTTTTGTTAAGATCTGGGGGTTGAAGAAAAAAAAAAAAAAGGAAAAAAGGGCAGGAGGACCAAACCAACCAAAAAGAATAAACTACCTAGGATCCCACTGTTGCCCCTAGGCTGTGTGGAATCAGACTCGGCGGTGCCTGCTCCTTCCCCTTCAAGAAAAGGTGTCTGTGACAAATGTGCAAACCAGGTCCGCTTTGACACACCTCTTGGAGTCATGGAGCCATTTAGGCTGGAAAAGACTTTTCAGATCATCAAGTCCAACCATAAACCTAACACAACACATCCAAGTCCACCCCTAAACCATGTCCCGAAGCACCACCTCTACACCTCTTCTAAATGCCTCCTGGGATGGTGACTCCACCACTGCCCTGGGCAGCCTGTTCCAATGCTCGACAACCCTTGCAGTGAAGAAATTTTTCACTATATCCACTCTAAACCTCCCCTGGCGCAACTTGAGGCCCTTTTCTGTTGTTACTTGGGTGCTGGGAGGTTGGGAAGAGACCGGTGGGAACACAGAAGCGCTGCCACTGCTGCCGTGGTGGATGTTCAGAGAGGGATTGGGCAAGGTCATGGAGGAGAAAAACGTCCGTTGAGGGCTGTTAAATAAACAGAGGCAGAAACAACTTCCACTTGGGGAAGTTATTTTTATATCTGATAGAAATTTAAAAACACAAAAAGTCATGTGCTGCTGCTGGTTTCGTGGGGGTTTTTTTTGTTTATTTGTTTGTTTGTTGGGTTTTTTTTTAATGTCCCTAGAAGTAACTTCTCCAAGCAGTGTGTGAAGTTCGTAAACGGTACAACTGTTGTAAGCCGACAACATGACTGTGCTTCAGTGGCCCTGGAAAGCACCACGTGCTGATAACAGCATCTCCTTGATACAGATTTGTAGCGTTTGGGTTTTTTTGGTGTTTGGGGGGGGAGTGGGCTGTCTTGTTTTTAAGGGGTGCCAGGGACAGACAGAGGTGGTGTGGGGTTTGCTCTGACAAGAGGGAGCTGGAGCAGAGGGCAGACCCCCGCCATGAGCAGGGTGGGAAGGGGCTGAGGATCCCTTTCCAGCCATTTGGCCGCAGCCGTTTGCCCTAGCAGGTCTGAATGACTATTTAGAAAGGGGCTCAGCTGTAATTTGAGTTTTTATTAGAAACCTGGTTTATGCCCCTGGGCACTGGGTAAGTGTCCTGGGTTCAGCTGAGACAGAGTTAACTTTCTTCATAATAGCTAGCAAGAGGCTGTGTTTTGGATTTGTGCTCAGTAGTTGCTACCAGGACAGTCAAGGACTTTTCAGCTTCTCTGCTGTGCCCGTGTCTGCAGGGGCAGGAGAAGCTGGGAAGGAGCACAGCCCCAGTGACCAGCCCAGGATTTCACCTCAGGTTTAGGATTGAGACTTGAAGTGGCCAATGGTCTATTCCATACCATGCACGTCGTGCCCAGGATAGAGGTGAGGGCCCTCTGGGAGCTCGTCCTTTTTTGTTCCGGATCACTTCTTGCTCCAGGTTGACTCTCTCAGGGTGGTCCCTCGTGCTGGGTCATCTCCCTCCCTCAGTCAGCTCTCGGTCTGGGACACTTGGACTGTTCTCTCCATTCCATGAGTGAGGTTTTGGGACTCTCCCTGCCGGGATCGTTAGCCAGGAACAGGCTGAGCCTTGGTCGTCGGGTGGTGTGCAGTGTCGCTGTGTGTCACTCATTTGTATATACTATTATTTTCCATATTACTGTAGTTTAGTTCTTAAATTGTTCTTATTTCAACCCATGGGTCTCTTTCCTCTTTACCCCTTTAATTCTCTCCCCCATCCCCGGGACGGGGTGGGAGCGAGCGAGCGGCTGTGTGGAGTTGGCTTCCGGCCCAGGGTAAACCCACCAAAGTAAGGCGATGGCAGGACCACCGCCGCGGGGCTGTTGCCTGCTGTCAGCCAAGGAGCAGTCATCTGGCGGCAGAGTCAGCATGGCCAGGAGCCGCTTTCCTCCGCAGGGCAGCAAAGGACAAGCGTGTGCGAGTCATCAGCCGGGAACGCAGAAACCACGGCACCTTTATCCTGAAGTGACTCTGCTGCCTCTCCCATTCATTTCAGGATCGGTTTGAAACCAATTGTTTATAAAACAATGTGCTAGGTTGCCAGAGTTGCCTTTTGAGTGTTTCCAAGTATTGGCAGTCTGTCTATTGTTTTATACAATCTCACCACAGATGTTACGAAAACAATCTTCTGCCTCCTGTAACACCCTGGGTTCGATGTTCTTTCTCACGCTTGCTGGCTTTTCCTGAAGCCCCCAGCTACTCCTGCTTTGGCGAGTAAAGCACCAACACTTGATGAGAAAGTTTGGCTGCAGACTGCTGTGGGTCGCAGGCTCTTGGTTGAGCTGTGAGCAGAAGTGGGAAGGTGTCCTAACAGGGAACCAAGGCTTCAGACGCCAGGTGTTCCTGGGATTTGGGAACCTTCTCGTTTTCTCTTACATTTCTCTCGGTGTCCTAGTGGTCACTGGTGAGGAGCTTGCGCTTTGTTAGAGTAGTGAAGAAGCTGATTGCACTAGCAATCAAAGAATCACAGAATCCCAGAAGGGTTTGGGTTGGAAGAGACCTTAGAGATCATCCAGTTCTAACCCCTGCCATGGGCAGGGACACCTCCCACTAGCCCAGGTTGCTCAAAGTCCTGTCCGACCTGGCCTTTTACACGATGAGAAGATGCAGAGGGCACATTGTTGATCAGATAGCTCTCATGAAGTTGGCAATTTCATGCCTGGCTATCATGGACGCTAATTATCTCAAAGCTCGCTCTCATCTGAGCGAGGCAATAGCAGGATGACATTGTCTTCCTGTTAGGCAATAGTCTTGCCTGACATAAAATGAGATGTCTGGCGATTCTCACAATTGCATACAGCTATTTATTTTTTACCACAGCTAGATTATCTCACTCTTTAATAGGCAGCAAAACGGTAACGAGATCTTCCCTTCTCCTTTCAAATTCATCACAAGCCGTGCTGAGAACTCCTGTGCTCCAAAAGCAGAAGTAGAGGAGGAAGCGGTATTTTTGTCTCTACCCTGAAATCAGCTTAGTAGGAAAGGGTAGTCCACTAGCTCCTCTCTTCATGGTGAAATCTCTCGGATAACTGCTTCCCACTCAACCCTTTACTCTCCTGATCTAGGAGGACCTCTGGCACATGCTCCTGTCGGTGTTCTACCCGCCTGTCCTCCTGTGGATGTGTGTGTGTCACGCTACAACCCAGCGTTAAAACCAGCTAACCGTCCTTTGCAGGGAGAGGACTGTGGCTGAGGAATGTCATTAGTTCATGACATGCAGAGATGTGTCATGTAAGAGCCTAGGAGCAGGCGGTTTGGGAGTATGGCATATTTCAGCATCCTGGAAGGCTTCTTGTGCTCACGGCTGCTGTTGCCAGATGCCGTCAGCAAAGGAAAACCTACCCTCCTGGAAAGAAAGGGTTATGCTTAGGATCTGGGCGAGGACAGAGGAAAGCTTGTTAAAACTTAAGCTCACCTGTTTATAATGGACTAACTGGTGGCAGCAGCAGAGATGTCTTGATAATCTGGTTAGGGAGTTGGGTGGGGGAGTATATGTGTGTCGTTGAGCCTGAGCCTGACCAGATAATGCTGCTGCTGTGAGACGTGCTGCAGGGAGCAGCCTGGCATGCTGTGTCAGCTTAGGGTTACCCCGATTTGGGGCAGGAGGCATCTGAAGAGCACTGTGTCCAGTGATTAATGAAAAGTGTGGATGCAAAGTCTAACAGCCAGCTTTTCTGTTGTTGTGGTTGTGGAGTTAGTTACGAGTACAGTGAGGCTTGGAACAAGAATAGTATTCATTTCCAGAACGACCAAGATCTCAACGGAGTACAGCACTCTCAGCATCTCATCCTAGAATCCCACACAGTTCTCATCTGATGTTTAACCATTAGAGAGCCCTTCCTGCCTGCTCCTCCATGATTCCCAGGAAAAGCTCACCAGAGCAAGGCTTGTTGTGATCTAAGGTTTCATCTCAGCCACAAGCTGAGCTGATCTTTGTGTGGACATGGCACCAGAACAGCTTAGATGGGGTGCTGCAGAGTCACCAGCTGCTGGTCTTGCTGTCACCATCATCCTATGGTCAGGACCTAAAACTTTTCCTATGTATGTGAGTTATGCAACGTCCCAAAGCACTGATTCACTCTTTGGAAAACAAGAGGCATGCTAGGTAATAACTCACCGACGTATTTGATCTTGCCTCATTCCAATGATACAAAGATATTTGGAGAAGAACCAGTTTTCTGGTTTTTAAAGTGTTATTGCACTCTCTCTTAGCAGTTTTTCTCCTTTCAGAAATTTTTCTCCTTGATGTTATCCCATATGAAGTTTCACAATTAGCAGCTTGAAATGTTCTGATCTCTTAAAAATCCAGGGAGTGGGGCACTTTGGCAGGAATCTAACACTTCTCGTCCCTTGAAGGTCTGACTTCATTAGGCCTTGGAAAGGAGGATGAATTTCGAAGGCCTTTGAGGAAGTTGCTTTGATGTGAAAGGGGCTCAGGTTCCTGTGATCTGTGTGTATGGGGATTTCTTTCTTGGAACCAGTTCCTCCAACCCATGTGGCAGACCGCCTTGTCGTCTTAGTGCAGCAGTACTCCTTTCCAAAATGCTCCGAGGGGGGTTGTTTCAGTTTAAGGGAAAGAGGAGGAGGAAGGAGTTTCCCTTTTGCTTGCCAAGGTAAGAGTCAAGCCTCTTCTGAAGCTACCACCAGCCGCTATTCCCCTCGAGTGCTGCTTGTCGTCACCCGCTATTACCAGAGAGTTTACGTCCTTCCTCAATGGCTCATTTCAAACTCAAGTATCCGTGTTCCTTCTAGAGCCTGCTGCTTACCGGCTCCATCCCAAATGGAAGGGTGTGGGAGAGACTCTCAGAGCTTCAGAATTTATCCAGAAGCTCTCAGCATACAACATTGAACACTGCCACCAGCTTCATCCAGGAGATGGAGGATACATCTCAGCAAGAGGAGATGAGAGGCTGGGTTAATTCATAGCATCACAGAATCAGAGAAGGGTTTGGGTTGGAAGGCACCCTAAAGATCACCCAGTCCCACCCCCTGCCATGGGCAGGGACACCTCCCACTAGCCCAGGTTGCTCAAAGCCTCATCCAGCCTGGCCTTGAAGACCTACAAAGGGACCCACGAAGATGTGGACCTAGGCAATTTTGTTCATCTCAGCTAGGGATAGGAGCAGTCACTGCAAATAGCCAATGGAAAATTTTATGGGAACAGTTAACTATCTGCTGCTGCTTCTCGTGCGTTCTCACGCAGGTTGGAGCTCCTCAGACTACTTTCAACTGATGCCAGGCTTTTTTTATCATTTACAAGTGCTGCTCCCATCACCCTTCAGCAGCCTTGTGCCTTGTACTCTTCTGCTTGGCTGTTTCCCCATGGGAACCCCGTGTTTCCCACGTGTGATCCATCATGGAGAGTGGCAAACAACTGCTCGGGTCAGATACCTCACATAAAGGTGAGGCGGTTCCCAGTCTCTTCTCATCCCAGAAAAACCCAAAGGT
Source organism: Syrrhaptes paradoxus (assembly GCA_013400615.1). Classification (NCBI taxonomy): domain Eukaryota; kingdom Metazoa; phylum Chordata; class Aves; order Pterocliformes; family Pteroclidae; genus Syrrhaptes; species Syrrhaptes paradoxus. The sequence goes on from VZTO01028213.1 coordinate 201,872, forward strand.
TATATCGTCTTCCAAAGAGATAAACAGGCTTGCTTTCTTTTGTCATTTCTTCTTTCTGGCAATAATCTGCAATCACTTCTTTCTGTAAGGGAAACCAAGTTTTTTTGTTTCTTGTTGAAACACCCACAATGTTTTAGTGAAAATTAGTAAAATCTGGAATGAGAAAAATGAATAGAATGTGTGCTGCAGATTTTTTTTTCCCTATTTTTTAGTAACTGAAAATCTTTGAAAGAAATTTGTCACACATTGCCCTTGGTCTCTAAAAAACCTAATTTCTTGTCTAGCCCCCATGTGTATGTAGAACACCTTACCCTTTCCCCTCTAGTGTTAAGATTTATAGGCTTCCTTCCTGGCTTCTAGCCTTTCCTCCATTGAGGAAAAATAAAACCATCAGTAAATAGATTCATAGTACTAAGGCTATAAATTTCTAAATTCAGTTGTCAGAACTAATTCATCATTTGAACAGAGGCATGAACTCTGATAAGAGATGGACCTGCAGCATACTGCCCGTTCTACAAATATTTATTTAGTTACTGCGCTTACTCCATTGGGAAAAAAAATTCTGCTCAAGCCAAAAATTGGTGGGTCATTCCCCAGCTGACATTTCCACAGTGATATCAGAGGTGTTACCTACCAGCCCCCCTGTGACAGAGCTGTGGCTGTTTGGGAGCATTGTTCTGTTGCTTTTTATTTAGTTCAAATCTCAGTACTGGGATTTGAAGTGTGTTTCTCCTGTCTTTCTGCTCCCTCTTCATTTACAGCACTACGAAAATCCCCAGCCTATATCCCAGGTCCTGGTAAGTATTTAGCTGTCTTTTGAATCTGGCACACAAACATCTGTGATAAATAAAATAACATATTTATATGAACTATCTCATTCTCCTAACGGGTGCTCCCTAAATTAACTTAAATTACTAGAGTAATGTGTCGGTACATATATTTGTATTCCTGCTTTTCTGTAATATCTTTTCAGGAATTTTAAAGAAATTATAAGTCTCCAAGTTTATCAAATTGACAGTTATTTTTCCAAAATCTCCCCATTAAACATCTACATGTCAGTTCGATTTTTAGAAGAACTGTATGAGATGCTGTATGAACACTTTGTGTCTAACATTAAGCCTCTTGCTGTATTTAATTTCTTTTTTGCTAATAACATTTAGCTTCCTTACTTCTGATCTGACCTGACTTGATGTGGTATTCACTCTTCAACGGCCGTTTATCCTGGCACACTTTGGATTTAGCTAAGTGAGGAGGCATTTTCTTTTATTCTCAGGGAGTTTCTGTGAAAACTGGAAAACCAAAATAGCCCCTTCGAGGTCTGACTTCTGTGGTAGTGGGGAGAGAGGTGGAGGTAGGGGCGAGAAAGGAAGGAGCCATAAAATTCAAAGAACCATTTAAGAACCTTCCTATGAGAAGCCAAGAATTCGTCAATCTTGCCATCTCTCTAACTTGGAGGTACCTAAATTGATAGCCTGGTCACAGTTGAAAACCTAGTCTGAACTGGGAGCTGAGCCCTTCAGCAGCTGACGAAGAGAGACTCGGATTCTAGACTAGAGGCACTCCTACAGTGACATCCCTATCTCTGTGTCCATTGCCCATGGAATCTGAACAGGACAGCTCCAGCACACTCAGCACACATGGTTACCCTGCCCTTTGACTAATCTCAAACTTAGTGGATTCTATTAAGTTCCAACTCTTGAGTAAGATTTGGAACGTCTCTTGGACTACGCTCATTGCAAACATATGTTGAGGTGTAGACCACATCTGTGGTGGTGGTGGGGGAGAAAAAAAATGGTCTGTGGAAACTTCTCTCTCCGCTCCACCCTCTTTGTCACCCATCCATCTCCATGGTTCAGCATTTGTGAGCTGAAAAATCTGTTCCCCAGGCCCTATTTCTGGCTCGCTCTGGAAGTTATTCCATTTAACAGGCCTTGCCAAAAGTGGTTGGTGCTAGAAGGAGGGAGAAGTCTAATGGCTTTCAGCTACGGTATTCCCATTAACCCCCTGCTATAGAGCTGACATTAAGTGAAATGACTGCTGAACTGGAACGTTCTCATCCCGTTCAGCAGAACCTGCTCTCACTGAGGTGTCACATCCTTCCCACGGTGGCAATACATGCCATGAAACTGTTGAAGATGCAGATCTTCCCTGTTTACAGGATTATCTGGCGAATATCTTTGCTTTGCTGACTGTACCAGAGATGTGCTGTTTCTAGTTCACTGAAACTAGCAGATACCAGACTACCAGGGATTTGCTCATTTGTTTGTTTGTTTTATTTTGCACTGTAGTTGGGAACCTCAGGTAAAATATCCATCATGCTGTCTGTAATGCCCGACACCAGGCAGGAACGGCTATGGAGTATGACGGTGAAAGAGGGATGAACGCTACAGCTCTTTTAGGTCCTACAGATGTAACTCGTTCACGAGTACTTCATAAACACATGGTTAGTTCCCACCGAAGTCACCAACTCATCCCATTTGTTAAGCTCCTCGCCCAGTGTGCATTGCAGTAGCTTTCTGGGCACCCGAGTTCTGGAAACTGTGCTTTTCCTGTCAACCCTGTGGCCAAGGAGAGCAATCCTGCTTCTCTAGGGGAGGGCCTGGATCTATTGTCCTAGCTGCTGGCCCACAAAAGGACAGAAAAGTCAAGATTTTCTTCTGAGATCCTCCACAGACTACAATTCTGATTCCTTGTGGCTGGACGAGAATGCCAGACTTCATTAGAAATGTCATCTTTTTAAAATCCCCTAGGACCCAAGCAAGGATAAAAAAGAGCATCTTACCAAAGAGGGACAATAATCAACATGTAGGCTGCTGGCAACAGCATGCAGAATGAGGTACATCCTGGTGCTGCTCCCTAATATTCTCCACTAACAGCCCACAGGCATCCTGGGGAAGGAAATACAACAGACCAAAGGCCAGGGAACAGACAAAACAGGAAAGGGACAAGCACTCAAGACCCCTTGCAAATGAATCTGACTTATTAAAATGCATCCCACCTACAGTCAGAAGCTTTATCAAGTGCCCTCCTGACCCTTTGTCTTTCTGTCTCTGTGCTTGAAGCCTCTTTGCCCTGTACATCGTCTACCTGTGAGTGTCACCTCAGGGTTTTATTGCTTGTTCTTTGACCATATCTTTTTCTCGTGTCCCCTTCAATTGAGCCGGCTGAATTTTGCTTGGTGTCCTGTAACTGTTTCTTTTTTTTTTTCTGCTCTCAGTGAGTTAGGGAATGGAGAAGTTTGCCTTATTTTTGTCATTTCTCTAACTCCTTCCAAGCAGCTGGAATCTATTTTCATAAAAGTTCATTTCAGTAGAGCCTGGAGCCATAATATGGGAGGCAGTGATTTCAGAAGAGCTCATAAATTAAGTAGGGTCAGCTCTGGTCGATGCATGCGCAGACCTCCAAGGACACCCGATGTGCTGATCAGCCCATGCCAAGGATATAACAACTGCCAGACCGGGTCTGCCCCGTAGGCTGCTGCTTTTAGCATGCTGTCTCTAGCCACTGCCAAATGCTTGAAGATACACGATCCCTGCGGTGGGCAAGTTATTCTTAACCGGTCATAATATCCTTCTAGACCTTTGTGGCCCCAAGCCGTTGGTCTGCTATCTCACGTGTGCAAGGGCGGCTGGGGGGCACTGGACCCTGGCTGCTTACGTGACGCCTGGACCACTCTGACGCTCATACCAAAGGCACCCTTGGAGACTGCTCCACCATCAGCCCCCTTTCAAGCTTCACTGCCCGTCCCGAAGGATGGACGTGCCGCAGAGGCATCTCGGCTTCACAAGGGAAGTAGCCAGCTTGAACACACCCTTTGCCATTTTTAGCCTGAAGCTAAATAGTGTGTTTTTAAAAGTCTTGTCATAAAGGCTCCAAAAGATGGTGACCTCCACAGATAATGATGGTGTTGTTCTAGCTGCCCAGAAATTACATCTTATTTTAAAAAGACAGAATTTGTCTTTTTGAACTTCCAATTTTTGGTTCACACATGTCTTTGTCAGAAAGACTGAAATGCCTGCCTGCTTGCCACCTCCTCCTATTAAATGCTTTTCTATGTGTAAATCTCTATGTTCAGCAATTATGTCACCTCTAAAACTTCCCTTCTGTAAGCTGAATTAATGGAATACAATGAGCCTTACATTCAAACTCTTGTTTTCCAGTTCCTGTGGCCCCTACTACATACAGCCCCACTCAAAGCCTGTGTGCTCTGAAATCCATCAGTGTGTTTTGACTTCAGATTACAATAAAATCCCCTGATTAACGGTAAAATAATCCTTGAGGATATGTTTGACAGCCTTTTTTTTTTCTTCATCGGTGTACCTGCTAATTTAACCTTTCCCCTCCAAAGTCAAGGAAAGTTCTGAAAATACTAAGTGTTTGTTTTTTTTTTTTCTAGTGAATGTTAACTGCTGTCCTGCTGCCTTGACCTTGACTTGGTGGTTGAAATCAACTATGAGGCATGGTCTCTGTTTTCTGGAACAACACCATGTGGAAGGAGCAGGAAAGCCTCCAGGTCAGTAAATTTCAAAAGCTGTCCTGTGACCTTCCCACTGTAGAGGGATGTACCAAGCTCAGGAGAACCCTCTTCCCTTCTTTTATAGTTCCTGGTGGTGTTGAGTGAGATAGGACTGTTTGTTTTCCTTCTCTTGCTATTCCCATCCCTTTTCCTCTTGCCATGTGTCACCAGCCATGGAGTCGGAGTTTGCCCAGAGCTGTTATTCACCAAAAGATTAAATTCTTAGCACTGCTCTGCTTCCCTCTTCTCTTTCCTAGTGGTTTTTTTTTTTGTTTTGTTTTGGGGGGTTTGTATTTTTTTAAAACAGTTTCAGGATTATCTCAGCACTTGTAAAGCAGAAGCAGCAAGCTAGAGCCAAACACGGTTAGAGCAGGCACCAGGTAGAATTTTTCCACTGACAAGACTCCTAACGTTTCTCATTTCTGAGCAGAAGTTCTTGTTGTGGATCCCTTAGGGGTTGTTTTTTTTTCAGTCTAGGGTGAAAAATCTGCTATCTGGACGGACTACTGAGTGTTTCAGGTTTTATGGTTTTGAACACAAGACACATCAATAACAGCTTCCAGATAACAGACAAGCAGGTGCTGGTCTCCAAGTCTCCCTTGGCTTTGAATTTGTCGGGTTTCTGAATGCAAGTCTCTAAATGGGCTGTGACAAAACACAGCGTTAATGGGTGCCGGCAGTTAGCTTCATCATCTTCTAAGTGTCTCTCCGTGCCATCACCTGAGTGACATTGCTTGCGTGATGTGACAGCAGTGGCAACTATTCTGGGTCTGGATACCAGCGCTGATGCACACTCCTGAAGCTTTGGCTGAGCAACTGCAAGGACTCAGACAGAGGGTTTTGCTTGCAGCCGACCAGATTTACTCTGTAAGGGCTGTGCTTTCTTTTTTTTTTCCTGCAGCAAAGAAGATGCTCTTCAGCATATAGTGTGTGTGTTTCAGTTCTGCTCTTCCCCAGGCTCAGTTTCCGACTGTATATCCAATATCACTTGTCTTTTGTGCTGTTGGTGTCAGGAGACTGTCCCTTAGGTTTCCAAAGCAGACTTATCTCATTTCAGGCATGCTACAGGTGTGCTACAGGAGCCTTCCTAGTAGCTATTAGGTGCCATGGATGACTGGGATGGAGTGGTAGAGGCAGTTATGCAACTTAAATGGTTGATGTAAGAGAAAGTCAAACTTAGTTGAGTCAAACCGAATGGAGAGTGGGAGAAAATTGAATGAGAAGTTCTAAACATGCGGTGAGAAGGAAACGGGAAACATTTTTTGTTTCTCTTTTGCAGAAACAAATATAATTCTGAAATAACCTGTGGTGTGTTCTGTGAGTGGGTGTGGGTGTGAGCGTCTCTGTTTCAGACTGTGTCTCCATAACATTCTACAGATTTTTTTCTGTGTGCTTGTTTGCTCTGGACATTTCATTCAGTTCTCCTGCTGATCCAGTAAGTAATGATCTGTGTCTTGTTTTCCACACCATGATAAAACAGTTTATCCTCTGTCACCAGGCACCGCTTGATGGAGGTGTAGCATCCACTGATTTGCAATTTACCACCTCTTGAGGTTAGGAATTGCTGGAAAAGGAAGAAAGACTGGACTGAGGCTGATGCTGATTAGAGCTACTGGACCTGCTCTGCTTCTTTGCCCTCTCTCACTTATCTGACGCCCTGCGTCTGGCCAAGCTGCGAGGGAGGTATGCGGGGCATCCTTAGCTTGTGCTAATAAAATGACGACACATACCAGAATGCGTTTTTGGAATGGATCAGAGAGGTTAAATGCTTAATTTGGAATATTAATCCCCTCCTTTCTACAAAGCCAAGATCATCTGGTGCTATCAGTTTAGCTGTTCAAGGTTCAAGGGGAAGGAAAAGTGTATATAATAGGTGTGGGGAGACTTCTAGAAGACAAGACAGGCTTCTCATACATATTGCAACTATCTAGCACTGGTAGTACATGATTTCTTCCAAAATAGTTCCCTGCGCTAATGTATTTCGAGAGGTCATCCGTGCCTTTTGTGGGATTGTTTCAGTTTATGAGGTTTATGGAAAGTTGGTTAATAGCAGTCCCAACCTGAATGGATTAATGACCTGCAGGGTGCCTTTGCACAGATCCAAACCATGCAATAGGTGCGGTGTCTCACAGCACTCTGGACATGTGTCACAGGGCTCTGCACCGCACAGAGGATGTTTTTACAGTTTTTATTTGCAGTCTAATCAACAGCCACTGACAACACTTCAGAGACCTCGCAGTTCCTCTGAGAAAAGCCTTTACCATGCTTCCAGCCAGCAATAGGAATTCCTCCCATCATCTTCCACATGCGCTGGGCTGACCTTATTTTACCACAGCCTTTAGGAAAGTGTTTTCCAGCTGCTCCTCTATTATCTGACCAAAGAGACTGAAAACAGAGGCCAGACTAAAAGCCTCTTATGGGCCACTGGAGGAGACAGGGGGAGGCCACGTGAGGAGGGATTTTCTGGATGTGATTCTTTCTCTTCTTTCCAAAGCCCTTGCCCCATTCTGCATTCCACCCAATCCCCCAGATTCAGATGCTGCCACCACTGCGTCCTTTTCCCAGAAGTAAATGGAGCAGCCTGCTGGCTGGGGACGACTGACTTCTCATTGCTCAGAGATTCTCGACTGCAAAGAGTTCCTGCCATGCTGCCTGAATGCACTCTGCTTGCAGGAACAGGTCCTGTCTTCTGAGATGGAGCTAGTAAGGAAGGAAGAGTACACTAACCAAACTGACCCCGCACTTCCCAACATGTAAGTATCCTAAACTATGGAAAAAACCTCATCCATGCTTCTTGAAGTCTCCACAATCCCTTCTTTGTGTCCTCTTCCAGGGCAGAACAGACAGGAACTAAATGAGACAGCAATGAGCCTGTATACTTAATTAGTGCAATTTCCCTGGAGTGGCCTGTTGCTTTTAGGCATAGATATGATCTGCTGGGTATGACATCCATATCATAGATATCAGAAATAAAGGGGAGAAAAGGTCTCCTGGTTCTGTACACTGACTCATCCATTCCCCTTTGGTCATTGAGGGATTGTCCTCTACAGTCCAAACAGGACTAGGGAAAAGCCATGCTCTGGTCCCTATCTACAGAACAATCCCACCAGGCTTTGTCATCTTCAGGTCTAGTGATCTGGGATCAAAGTAGCTCAGGTTCATCCTGCTCCTATAAATTAGCTCCTCTCAGCTGAGTTCATGCAGTCAAACTGCCTTTGGACATGTGGAGTAGCACTGCAGCTCCTGACTCAGATGTAGGACAGCAAAACATTGATTCTTTCAGGTTGAACATTCTTTCTTGATAGGTGTTTGAATAGGAAGACTGAAAGAGGCGTCTAAGCAGCAATTTGGAAGGTAAGTATTAAGGAGTGGTTAATCCTTTATTACAGTGCTAGAGGGCACTGTACTGTTGAAGGTACTGTTCATGGATCAAATATAATGGCTAGGAGCTAGACAGTTTAATGGCTTAGGATTCCTTTGCACTTTTTTGTTAGAGAGACATGTTAATCCTGACAGCGTTGTAACTCATCATAACTGCACTCTTCCCGCCTCAGACATGCCGCCTTTCATTCTTTGTTGTCCCGACCCTGTGTACTCCTTTCTTCTGAAGATGTGCAAGAAAATGTAAACTGCTGCCCTTCTGGCTTGGAAAACAATTCTGCGTGCAGTCTGCACCAGCACAAAGGCTTACGTGGTCTGCAAGCAACATGAAGTCTGTCGTGTCTGGAAGGCTACTAGCATCTGCACGTGAAAATGGTCACCTATCCAGTCAGACAGAAAAGGGTGAAATGTACTTTAACTGCTGTCAGCTGAGACCAACAGAACTTAAAACCCTTTTCACAGGATGCCACCCGTTGTCTTCTAGCACTATCACAAACCTGGTGTCCATCTCTGTGACTTTAAACAGTTCTCACCTTGTGCACTTCTCTAGGGAAAATTGTTTGCTTCGTCTCCACTGCTGGATTCTTAAATTGAAAATAAGAAATAGTGTCACTATCTGAAAAATTCATGCCTTGTCTACAAAGTTCTTACTTTTTTCTTGTTTTGTTCGCACTGTTCTTTTTCATAAGATGTTGGTTCATAAACAAAACATTCAGATGTTGGTCTAAAACATGATGATAGTTTCGGTTTTGAATCAGAATTCAATTTCAAATTAAAATATGAATTTTCCCTTTTGAAAATTTGCTTTGATTTTTTTTTTTTATTCTTGCTTCCATTTTTTTCTTACTAGAAAGGGAAAAAAATAGATGGTGTAAAATTGCAAAGTAAAATCTTGCTTTTTGAAAATGTTTGTAATTACTAAATTTCCCCGACAAGTGTGTCTTTTCTTCTTGAAGTTTTGGAACCCCTTGTTTTCACTTAGAAATATCTCTTAAAATAACTTCAGTAGGTCTCTTTTTGAACTTCAGTCGGTGTTTATAGTGTAAGTTCTTCCTGTATATACAAAACGTGAGGAAAATTGTCATTGCTGTTTCTGACTGATTCCATTCCCAGAAATATCAGTCCCAGGCTGCGATATCATGACAGCAAGCAAGCCTCGGATGATGAACAGCCCGTGTTTTTACATGGCCCCAGTTGGAGATCCACACGGTTAACAGATCCGTGACATTTACTACCCAGAAGATCTGTTTCAATGGGAGAAAATACCCTGGGAAAGGCTTTCTGGCAGCAAAGAGGCTGTGGGTTTGGACTTGGGAGGTGTCCCTGCCCATGGCGGGGGGTGGGACTGGATGATCTCCAAGGTCCCATCCAACCCCAACCATCCTGTGATTCCGTGAGCTGGGTGACGACTGGAGTGAAGCGAAGGGACAGCACACGACCAATGGTGAGGCAGACTGTGAGGGCACGGGCACCAACACGGTAGGTGCTGTTGTGAAAATAACAGCAAATTTTACTGGAGTTATGGGGATTCGCTCTGAAGAAAGCAAACCACGTGGGACACCCGGGCTCTCCCCAGCAGCCTTTCCTCAGCTATTATCCACCCTGCTCTGCACCCTGTGCTTCCTTCTGCTTCCTTCCCTTTCCCTTCTCATCTTAGCTTCCCTTTCTCCTCCCCTGCTGCTACCTTATAAACTACAATTCTCTCTCATTTTAATGTCTTCACACCCCACCAGCTTGAAGGCTTGAAGACGCTCGAGTAGCAAATTATTCCAAGTTCTAAGAAATTTTTTTCCTAGAAATGGCCGGGAATTTTTGAGCTATTGGGGTTTTCTGGGGAGATATTTTATGGGTGTGCTGGGTTTTATTAAAATTTCAGCTCATATCAGGAGAGTGAGAAAGACTCCAGCACTGTCTGACAGTCACCTGGGTGGTAGAAAAGGAACTTGAATCTGGATTTCACAGAATCATAGAACCATTAAGGCTGGAAAAGATCTCAAGGATCGTCAAGTCCAACCGTCAACCCAACACCACCCAACCCACTAAACCATGTCCCGAAGCACCACATCTACACGTTTCTTGAACCCCTCCAGGGATGGTGACTCCACCACTTCCGTTTCAGGAAGTTTCTTCCAGGTTGTACACATCTTCCTCTCCAAAATATGAGAAATTTCAAAGCTGGCCACAAACTAGAAAATATTTTCCTTCCTAGCTGTTGCACGCCTGTCATTGGTCCATACAGGTTTAAGGTTGATCGCTAACTCCTCATCCTACGGTACGCTGAAGTATATGAGGATTTTTTTCTTTTGTTTTGTGACACTGCCATGGCTAAAATCTTGATGCATAAAATCTTTCTTGTAGGGGATCTGATCGTTCTCTATCGCCGTGGACAGCATGGTCATGGGTGTTATGAGATCTCGCAAATCTGCAAAACTACTGGACTAAGACAAAGTTTGCTGCTCACAAAAAAGCCTCAGGTAATAGCGACTGCAAATGCTCCTTTGTTAAGGGAGATGGATGCTTTTCTGGTGTATCCAGTCCCCTTACAGCACCGCTGTGTGCTCCTGGGTGCCGTTTCTGGATGGCACTTTACCCTTTTATTCAAAATGTAGATTAAGCATGGGATGGTGGCCAGCACCGAGGGAAGCGGTAATGGCTGAAAGCGGGAAATAACCAATTAAAGGATCAAAGTCGGGGAAATTAAGCCTTGAGGGGAAAGGGCACAAACAGGGTGGGGTTGGGAAGAGCAGGGCCTTAATGGCCCTCAGGGGAGACCCCAGAGTAGGAAATGGGACGAGAATCAAAGATGCAGAAGGCAAAAACGCAACTGCTATCCCTTGCAGGGATTGTCTGAGAACTTACTCTACACTTTGCTTAAATCAACGTGAGGTGAGTTGAACAGCACTGAAATAGGACATTCCAAAGATTAAATAAGTGTGTCCTTCCTGCTTGGGCTTTACTGAGCTTTTTTTGCTTTGTTTTGTTTTTTCCAGGAATGAGCCCTTATTGTGCAGACCTAAGTTGCCCAAGAGACACTTCTATTGTAAAAGGTTTCTCATGGAAAATGAGATGTTTACAAAACAGGGAAAATACTGAAATGTTTGTTTGGGTTGATTTCACCCCCCCCCGAATAATTGTAAATGGCAATATGCAAAGCAAAGTAATTTTTCTCGTATGTCACACTGTTTCATCAGGGCACTAACAGAAGACACTTGATCTAGAAATTAAGATAAGTTGCTTCAATCAGTACTAAGTAGCAGGTGCCCTTAGTGATTAAATGTAATAGACTATTTCCATTATTCTATTAAGCTTTGTGTCAGCAGTTGTCAGAGTTCCTCTCATATCCTGAAACGCTGTGAAAACATGTTCAGAACAACATTTCAGAATCTTCGATTGAATGCTTTCTGAAAGTGATGGATATAAGCATTTTCACTTCAGAGAAAATTAGTAAAATTTGTGTTTGGTCTGTACCAGATCAAAAAGCAGGAACTGAACTACTTTCTTTTCCTGTGAAGGATCAAGTATTAGGTTTGATGCTACAATGTGTTGCTGACACAGCCTAGGTCCTGTTCTGCTTCTTTATTTACTGTATTATTTGTGAGGAGCACAAAAGCCCCTTTCTGCTCAGGAGTGTGCCCTTTCCCCCCCCTTTGGTGCTTCTCACATTTTATTGAGGATGTTGGGGGAAAAAAAAAACCAAACTAAACACCCAACACCCGAAACCCATTGCACAGCAAGTTAATTTATTATAGCAGCAGATACAGAAAGATAAAAACAATGGAAAAAATACTTGAATGATGATGAGGTCCGTACCCTGGGCTTTTGAGCTGCCGTTTAAATTTTAAAAATAACCTGTAACATGAGGTAAATAGGCCAAATGAGTCTACAGAGAGATGCAGCCTGAGATATTCCTAGCAACACACCTTGCAAAGGATGGTGGCCTGACTTCTCGTGGTCAGGGAGGGACTAGCCTATAGCGCACGCTCCTGCATCCAGTGCTTGTGCGGAACAAAATGAAGATGTAAAAGCTGATAAAACTGTAAACAATGCCTGGAGGTGGGTTATTGAGGCGGCAGCGCATTCACATCACGTCCGCGTTGAGTTTTGACAACATATTTTCTGGGTGGATATTACATTACAGAACTTGACAACTGTCGAGTGCCTGTCTGACAATCTTGTAAGTTAATAATGGACTTTTTTTTTCTCTCAAAGTAACCAGGAGGGAGGCGTAGACAATGACTTATCTACTTAATTGAAATCTGAGGAGTTAAGTTCTGTTTTCATTTCTGTCAGCGCAATCCCAGGGAAGTCAATCATATGGAACCCAGTGTGCAATTTAATCCTAAATTGTTTGTTATATTCAAGATGCCTGTTTCCACACTGGGTGGGATCCTACCAGTCCAAACAGAAATAATTTAATTTCTTTCTCAGTCAGGCTTTCACTGATTTAAAAAAAACCCACATATTTTTCCTGACAACTGGTGCAAGATAGGTGAGGCAGCAAGATAGGTGTAGGAAACAGGGGTGGGGTATGAACCTCCTGCCACAACCTAGCCTCTTGCAGAGTGTGAGAGAAGGGGGGAAGGTTTGTGATAAGCCATGGAACACCTTTTGATTCGCCTGCTACCGAAAGAGTAATGCGATTCTGTTAATGGTCACTTCCCAATGAAACCCAGACCCCAGTCCTTAGGGAGAGACAGTGCTGAGCATGTTCTCCATGTTCCCTGGCTTCTGCCACCCCTCCAGAGGTCTTCCATCTATGAGAGCAGCTCCAGCACATAACTTCATTCTTCCAGACCCGTTTTCCATGCAGAGCTTCCACGTGCTTTTCTTCTCATGTGAATGAGAAAGGAAAGATGCCAAATACTTGGGAAAGTGTGTCCCAGAACACAGTCACACGTAGGAAGTTTCCTTTTGGCCTCACTTGGTAGTGTTTTGTTTCCATCCAGTCTCTGCATGTAATCTGAAGATGATGTCCCTCAGTAGGGAAAGCATAAATGCTCTGTGTCAACCTGGTAATCCCAGTTTATCTTGCACACAGTACTAGAGATGTTTATCCCTCCAACTATCTCCTAGCATCCTGATAAGCCTCTCTCCCTTTTGTCTCTAATGTACTAATCAGTGTGATCTTTAGAAAATACATTCAATTATCATTATTACCAAGGCGTCTGCAAATGCTGATGAAGGTCATGACGCTTCTATAGCGGGTGGAATCCAAATATACTTTACTCAGATGTTTTTTAGCTAAATAAGACAAAGAAGAGGCAAGAGGAAAACAGAGTAGTGAAGAAACTTGTGCCGTGTTGTTCAGAACAGGAGCAGAACCAGGATCCAGGGATTTAAAATCCATTTGATCCCCTGCCAGACTGCAGTTTCTGTCAGTACGCTGTGGCTGTTGTCCTTATGCCTAGGTTGCTAGTCCAGGACATCAAATGCCTTTTCTATTCCTTTAATTATTTGTTCTTTGTCAGTGCCCCAAAGCTGCCCAGCTCTTCCTAGTAGCTACCAAACCCCAGGTCACATAATTCTCCTCCCAGGAACACAGGAGCTGTGTACAGAAATCTCAGTCCCTGCTCTGATGGGCATTTCCAGAACCCAGGTCCTATGCATACCAAGCTTTATGTCCGAGTCCTTTTGATTGCCTCCCTGGACTTCTGGGTTAGGATCCAATGCCATGTGTCTAGATGCTCATCATTGTCCACTGCTCTCGGGAGAAGCTGGTTCTGAAAATGTGTGCAGCCTGTGGCCTTTGGCAGGCCAGGTTTCCCTCCTTTCTCTGCAGAACTAGGACTCCTCTTCCTTGTCCTGCAAGTACAGTTTTTCTTCCCCTCCAAAATTTAAATCCAATATTCTGCCAAAATTTCCCCTCAAGAAAAGACAAAAATATTCCTGGCACAGTGTGATTAGTCCCAGGAGCTTTTGCTAAGGTGTACCCTCCATGTATCTTTCTATTTCCCCTGCAAAATCACCCTGGACATGGCAAGGAAGGCAGCCTGTGTTCAGCCACTGCGTTAGTGCCCGTGAAACCCTGGGTAAGGGGAGCTGCAGTGCTGATGCTGCTTGTTTATTCTGAGTTGTGGCTTTGGATTCTGGAGGTGGACCCTGGCTGGAGAAAACACGGTCCAAGAACACGCTTACTGCTGCTGCCACAACCTTAAGGGGCAGGAAACACAAAAGCAAGGAGGAGCCCAGGCTGCCCTTGAAATGCTGAGTGGGGCTTTCGGAAGGAAAGGAGAGGACGAAGTGATGGGGTTGTTGAAACAGCTGCAATGAATCAGCAGCTCTCTTCCCCTGTCCTCCCCTTGCTGCCCAGCAGCCCTCTCCACGCCAAGCAAAACAAAGTCATCCCAAAAAGTGTGATCTACCACAGCGCGGCCGAATCCTGCCGCAGGACAGGACCAGCCCCCAAACTGGAGAGAAAGGCAGGTGATGTTTTCAGATGGGAGACAGAGCTGATGTGATAGTGGATTCTGCATCAGGAACTGCAAAGAGTATTTGTACCAGCAGCAAAGCAGAATAAGAGGAAAAAAAATAGAGAGGGGAACACAGAAAAGGGAAAGGGCCAAACTTAGCTTTAAACAGAGACAGCTGAGCTAACCCCCGTGAAGGCTCCTTGCAGTTACAGCAAGATGAGCTGTGCTGCTGCTGCCAGCTGTAACTTGTGGCTCCTGCTCCAGCTGGTTACCCCACCAGCTAACAAGCTGCTGCTAGCTCATGGGGTAATGAGGGGTGATGGATTTAAATTGGAAGAGGGGGGATTGAGATAAGATATTAGGGAGAAATATTTTCCTGTGTGGGGTGTGAGGCAGTGGCCCAGGTTGCCCAGAGAAGCTGTGGATGCCCCATCCCTGGAGGGGTTCAAGGCCAGGCTGGATGAGGCTTTGAGCAACCTGGGCTAGTGGGAGGTGTCCCTGCCCATGGCAGGGGGTGGCACTGGATGGTCTCTAAGGTCCCTTCCAACCCAAACCATGGTGGGATTATATGATTCTTTGTCCTCAGTCAGCAGAGCTCTCTGGGAACTCCTAGCCTCTGGAGCCAAACTCAAGACACACCTGAAAAGCCTGGAAGCTAGTAAGAATCACACAGACTAAAGAGGGAGCTTGACCTTCTATGTAGGTCAAGGCAGAATTTTGAGGAGAACCCCAAATATGAGGATCCATGGGAAATCAGTACAAGAAACAGGTGAGTGAACATTTCTAGTACTCAGTATACAATAACACTTGGTTTATTGCTACAAGGCGTCTCATCTTCACCCTGCCCCCTTCCCGGCTGCTTGGCTCAGCTTTTTGTCTAGCTGCTGCACAATCTGCTAGGCCAGTGCCCGCTTAAGGATAGTTATTGTAGGGAGTGCAGTTAGAGCCTTTGTAATTGCTCAGCTGATGGTGTAATGGTCTCTTGGAGGATTCAGCCCAGCAACAGTAATGATACAGCTGGCCTGTCTTGCCTGATGGGATCATTTCCCCTTTATTATAACTGTGATTTTCAGCTCAACAATTCCAGGGTATTTTTAAACCCTTTGAGATGAAAAAAATGTGCTGAATTTGCAATGTTGGCTTGTTGTTGTTGTTTTTGTTCACTCTGAACTGGTGACCAGGAGAAAAAATCAATTTCCAAGCAAAGTCAGACAGGGATCTCCCAATTGAGCTTTCTTCCTGCACCCTTTCCAGAAGAGAAGGGGACTCCCAGCAAGCTGCTGAAGGAGGCCAGTGAAAGAGGTCAGTGTGTTTCTAGGGATGAACTGAGAGCCCAGGCATAAAACACAGTGAGGAGGAATTTCAGCTGAGACTGCCTTCCCTTCTGTCATCTTATGGAAAAAATCTCCCACAAAGAGGTGAGGGGTGGACTTCACTTGTTCATTTAAAGCCAGACCATAAGAGTCCTAGTCATCACCACCAGCAGCCATCCTTTTTAGCTTCCAATTGCTGGAATCAACTCCACAGCCCTGTCCTTCCTCCAGGCCATCTGTCTCCCATGAGTCCCCAAGAGAAAAAGCGAACGGTTGCCCCTCGGCAGCTCCCAGAAGGTGCTTCCTTCTTCTGGCACCTGATGGAGCGCGACAGCTCTAACTTGTTCCTCTTCCACCTGTTTGATGTGGGGTAAAATCATGCCCAGCTAGGGGAAGGGGATATGGCTGTGAAAGCTGCTTCTCCTTTGTCATGTAGAGACCAGCAAGAGATGCTCTGTCAGTTGTCATTTCTGGGTATGTCTGCTTCCTGTTCTGGTATTAAAGCCCAGGGCCTCAGGCGTCTATTGGATTTTGTTTAAATGCTTTATTGGATTTTATGAACCTCACATACACCAGGCAGACCATAGGAAATGTGTCCTGGTGATATCCACAAGAACCAATTAAAATCCCAGTCATGTTTTACCTCTGTTTTCAATGAACTACAGAGACACAGCCCTCTGCTCTATAGGGTGAGCAGAGATCTCATTAACTGCATTTAATTGAGAGTGGCAGCTAGTGGATTTTATACATTAGGGAGCACTTCTGTAGACATCGCATCTTTCAAATGCACACACTGAAAAATTATAATGAATCCCATGATCGATACAGAATCATCTTTCTTGTTTTTAGTGTTGCTTCACTTCCAAGGTTACTCGAAGAGATGAGATTCAGTTAATAAAATTCACATTTTCTTCACCTTTATGACATTTTTTACAAACGGACTTGTATTTTTTTATTTTTCTCTTCTTTTGGCATCATCTTTATCACTTGGTCCTTGAAAGTAACCTGATTTTTTTTCCCCCCTTGCTTGTTTTTGAGGATTTCGGAGCTCTCAGGCGCTGCAGACGGTACTCCTTTTGAGTGTCTGCTGTTGTTTCTATTTTAGAGAAGGAAATTAAGGGAAAGTGCGGTTAGATGTTTCTCACACCGTGTGACACATGAGAAGGCAGTGGTTAAGCTGTGAAGCGAGCTCTGAAGCCCCAGGACTCGGAGCACAGTGCTAATACTAAGCTATCTTCCCTCCATAACTCATTAGGGATTCCAGGGAAGGTGTGTGAGCTCCTTCGTGCTATTGAGTGAGAGAACCCACCAGGAATGTCATTTGAGGTCAACTGAGTGCAATGAAAAGGGAGTGGGAAGAGCAGCCATACGGCACACACACTTATATGTGTACACATACACACACCCCCACACAGAGATGCTTTCCTGTACCCCCCTGTGCCTGAGTCATAGTGATGCCTCGTGTCATCTTCTCTTGAAAACTGTATGAATGGGGAAGTATAGGAGAAGACAACATATTAAGAGACTATTTAAGACAGTGACCGTTTCTTCAATGAACTGTGCCCGCTCAGTTAATCCTACAAGAGTCGATCATTGTTTTGGTCACCTGGTACATGGTCTTTACAGAACCCTGTTCGTCACTGTAGATCAGTCTCACCCTGCAGATCATCTCTTCTTGTGGATATTCATTCCCTTTTGAGCATCATAGCTTTGTAAAGGCAGTTGTAACTGTCAGGACTTCAGGATTTTCTATAGCCCCATTTGATGTATGTTCAGAGCTTTGAAAATATCTTCCTTCCGACTGAAATGCTTTAGGCTTGGTCTCTGTTTGAAGTTTAATAATTCTAGAAAGCCTGAAGAAATTATTTCTTCTGTTTACATTTGCGGGTCAGGAGAAAGCGAATGTCTCCTTGAGAGTCCAGCAATAGCAATACCAGTATGTAACAGCAATACCAGATGACCCTCTAGCAGGGGAAGGATGAGGGGCAGGAGGACCAAGCTGCCCTTGTGCCTCTCCTCCTGCTCCTCTGTGTTCTCGCTGTCCTGCCACCTCGGAGCAGTGACAGGGGGCACAGCCTGTGCTTCTGCAGAGCTGGAGGGTGGCTCCTTGGCGGGAGGGAGGTGTGAGGTTGCTGCCAGGCTCTCATGCCATCAGCTGCGTGCCTAATTTTTTGCATAGCTTTGCCTTTCCCAGTGATCTTCTCCATGTCCTGTGTTCCTCATGTGCTTTCCATTAAGGTCAGCGTGGGGGAAGGGAAGCACATGGATTATTGCATGTTTTACTCTTGTTTATCATGCCAAAGCTCGGAGAGCTCTGTGGTGCAGAGGCTGCAGGGAGCTGCAGGCAGTGCACTAAGGCGGTGTTTGGGCATTGTTAACTGCACCGATTGACAAGGAGAAATCTCCCTCTCCCATCCCTTCATGAGACCCTGACCACGTCCTTTACTTACTGCCAGCTGCACAATAAGGAAACACAAAGTTGAGGGAAGAAAAAAGGCACGTGAGAACTAGATCCACCATCCATCTGAAAAGAACATGGCAATTTGAGCAAAGCGGTAGCCTGTGGAATGCGGCTACCACTTCCAGGGAGAACAGACTGGGGCTCCCAGCAGAACCAGCATGGGCTCACATCCACAACAGGGTAAGGAACTGACTTCCCTCTGCCTCTCTTTTGTGTGTGCTCTGTGGCTGGCCTAAGGACCAAACTGCTCAGCTGATCGTGTCCCGAGAGACTTCTCTGGCAGCTCTGAACCTCTCAGAGTATCTCAGTTGTCACCTGGCCTCTTCTGGCGCACACAATTAATAAGGTCTTTCAACCTTTTACATGTAAAATTACTTTTGGGTCGTCTAAGTACATTTTATTTCCCATCCTTTTTCTTTTCTGCTTCCTGTGGGTGGGTATTCCTTGCCTTTAAAGCCAGTGGTATGGGTAACTGGCAAAGCATGTTGAAGTCTGGCACTGTATGCCTGCTGGTTGGTCGCTGCCTTTTCCTGGAGATGCTGCAATTGCTGGAGTTGGAAGGATGGTCCCCTCTTAGGATGGGGTCCAATGACCCATTCCTCCGGGGCTCCAAAGGCTACACCTCTCCTGGTGTTTTGAATACTCTTCTGCTAAGCAGATTCCAGGTTAGAAAAGTAATGGATATAGGTCAGAGACCCAGAGCAGCTTGATACTGATAGATGTTAAGAACACAAAAGCTTGAAAGGGAGATGGTTACAGCCTGATGGCTCCTGGCTGGGTTTTGCTAGACAGACTCCCCGTCCTCCTCATGGTTAGCCTTTCCTTTGAGGGATGAAAGGGCAACGTTGTGTGTATGGAGTAATTTTTCTGTTCCACGGATAGGTTTCTGCTGGGAGTTCAACAACGTGCATGAAAGATAAAGCTGCCCAGAGTAAAAAGGGGAACAAGAAGGAAAGAGCACACCAAGGGAAAGCTCTCCCATTTGACACAGACACATGAAGAAGTGGTCCTGCGCCATCTTCGTGTACATTACAAACCTTTGTAACACAGGGGTTGTTCCAAAAGAGTCTGCCTCCAGCTTCCTCAGGGGAAGGGATGGTTTACAATGGGGCAGTTCACAAACTGGCCGGTCTCCGCATAGGCCAAGAAGAGAGAATGAAAATCAAGGAGTGGAAGGCAGAAAAGATCAACTTCTGGGATCTGCACAGACTAGAAATGAATCATGAGGCAGGCACAGCTCCAGCAGTAGCCTACATCCTGACTATTTAGTATCAGGAACTGCACCTTGTGGTGGCAGGAATATCCTGACATTTCCCTTGGAGGCTGAACTGTTATGCAAATCTTCATGCTCTAAAGCTAGAGTGATGCAGTCCTCTTTGTACCAAGTTTAACCTAGAAGCTAGTCACAAAAATGGTAGCAAGCCCAGAGCAAATTGGTGCTGTGGGTCTAGAGTGCGTCTGGGACTGGGCGCACTGGTGCTTGAATGGCATGCAATGGTTGTGTGACAGCGTGCGAGGACAGGCGGGGTCACAGGCAGGTACCTCAGCTGGACTAGATGGTAACTGTAGGTGTCAAAGCCAGCTGGAAGCCCAACCTTTTCACTGGAAGAGTGACCGAGCATTGCAACAGGGCAGTGGTGGAGTCACCATCCCTGGAGGGGTTCAAGAAACGTGTAGATGTGGTGCTTCGGGACATGGGTTAGTGGGTTGGGTGGTGTTGGGTTGACAGTTGGACTTGGTGATCCTTGAGGTCTTTTCCAGCCTTAATGATTCTAGGATTCTATGGTGCTGGTTTCCAACAGGACTGATTTAATATTCTGAACTATGCTCCTCAATGCAATAGCACTCACACACCCTGTTACGCCTCGTGAAAATGAGTGTGTGTAAAAAGGGACCTGGTGTAAACAGCTTTAGCTGTAACAAGAGCAGGTGGGTCTCCAACAGCCAGAAGGGACAGTGCAGGGTAACTGGAGAGGCAGCAGCCAGGATGCCTAGGTCCTAGTCTCAGGTCTGATTGTGTGATATTGCCTGGGTTTTATCAAATAAAGATGCCTGCATGCTTCCCTAATAGTCTAAGAACATCAGTCATACAGTGCTAAAAAAAAAATATAGTTTTGTGAAAATCTATTTTGGGTTAACATTATAGCTCTGAAAAGCAGTGTAATGAAACAAACTGGTAGCCACACTGGGTAAGTGATGCCTGGCTTTCTGCAGCCCTCTCAAGATTGGCAGGGTTCTCTGATGTGTGATAAGATGTAAGTAGCTTTCAAAGAATTTCTCACAATGGGAGCATTTAGAACAATGTTCTCTCCCGGGCGCCTCTAGTATCTGCTAAGTGCCAGCTCACTCTGCAGTTTTACTTCAGCACAGGATGGGTGTGCTTGGCAGGGTTTCTCTCATGTACCCAACCACTTTTTTTTTTCTTTTTTTTTTCCCCCCCAAACTTCTACAAGCTGCATAGTTTGGGGCCAAAGACCCTTCTTCAGTTTGGTTTAAAATCAAAGTTTGGCTGGAATGGTAAAGGGGACAAAAGGAGAACTGGGTTTCTTATGCCTTGTTTCCTTAGTAAAGCTAAAAACAACTTTGAATGAAAAATTCCAACCAGCTCCAGTCGCTACTTGGCATACCCTCAAAAGTTGCTCCCTTGCTGTAGAGAAACAGGGCTTCTTCGTGGCTTTGTGAAGCTTTAAAGAAAGGGCTCTAGCCTATTCTGTAATGTAGACTATATTGTCTCAGATTTCTATTTGTCGGGGTCACCAACAGTAGGATACCAAGACAATAGGTGGCAACAGGACTTTCTGGGAATGTTTGAGTCGGTATTGGTTGTGCTGGGGTGGAAGTGGGAGGAGACGCAGGGGGCAATTTGACGGATATTAATCTTCCTGGATATGCAGAAAAACACCTGCAATTCATTAGCAAGTCAGTAAAGGTGGACTAGCAGTTCTGCTTTTTCCAGGAGGGTTAGGAGTGGAACCCATTACTAATCCCAGTTCGTGGGGAGGACATGGTGGTGGCTTGCCTGAGTTGGGTCTGTGCCTTTCAGTGTGAGATTCTGCAGCGACTCCGAATTCCAGCAGCAAAGCCTTGCATCTGTCTCGCACGTGATGCATTTTCCTCCCACATCTCCTGATGAAGATTTGCTTGGTAAAGGAAAATCTCAGAGAGGAGAGGTTTGCTTGCAGGTCCAAGCCTTGGTAGGAAAGAACTCTCTGCACATCGTTAGCTTGCGGCGAGCTCAGTGAGCTAACCCTAGTGGTATCCCAGTCCTTTCCCAGTAATCATTTTGCCGCTCACCAGAGTTTCTTGTATGTCATCTTTCTGCAGTGGAAGCAGACTAAGTGTGCTCTAAGGGACAGTCTAGCATTAGCCCAAGACCAGGCTCCTGGACTAAGTATTGATTCTGCCAAGAGGGGCCCTGGTGCAGAGGTGGCTGTTCTGGAGAGCATGTTGCAGCCTCTTCCCAGGACCTCAAACAGCATCAGACAGGCAGACTGGGAGCTGCCGGGGGGGGCCGTCATAGGGATGGAAGATCCCTGGCTTGCTGCAGATCAGTTACATGCAGATGCAGCTCCCATTTCTTGATGCTAGGCGTGCTTGAAGAAATCCTACATCATCCTCCTCCTTCAGAAGAATAAAAAAGCTTTAGACTTAGGCGAGGAGTTTTTGATTTAGTGATAGACCATTGTTTTTTGAGGGAAACACTCCAGTTTTTCCTCACCAAATCTTTTGCCTTTTGTAGGTGCTAGAATTTTCAAGGATGCTGAACCTTTCGAGGAATTTAGAGATCATTACAACGGATAGATCTGTATAGCAAATTTTTCCCAAGCAAATGTAAGGCAAATAGTGGCAGTTTTTTAAGCTATTCTGTCCGTTTTCTAGAATTAGGAAATCTACCCACATTTTTTGTTAAAGGGACTCCACCCTGTCTTTTTCAGCCAGTAGCACTTGGACCCACGTTATCCTCAGGAAAGGCTAACTATTCTGTTCCTTCCTTTTGGAGCAATGCACTCTCACTGAAATTCAGTCTATATGTAATTTCTCTGAATTATAATTTGGGATGCTTCTTGTGGAAGGTTCCTGTGATATAAGCTTGCTTCAAAAAGAAATGTTGTAGGTTAAAGCAAAAATGACTTCAGCATCTCTCACCAGGGAGCATTAGAAGGGTTTGGATGGAGAAAAATATTATTTTTCTGTGAATCTCTACAGATTTCCCAAAAGCATTTCAAGCCATTCAAATGCCATTTTAATCTGTCAGTCCTGGAGAGATATAGCAGCTTGGTGTAACAAGCTGCCTGTGGGCTGAAGCAGAGTCTGTGTATTCGCCAGCCACCAGAAACAGAAGTTTTAAACCTCCTGCTGCCAAACCTAGGATGTCGTGAAATATTCGGCAGCCAGGGAGGCAGTGGAAGTGTGAAATAGCATTGCACCTCTGGAGCTTTGGGATTAGGTTTTTGGCATGGTCAAAAGTTTTTGCTGAGTTTGTGTATCTGATCCTTTCAATGTCCTGTTGGTGCAGGCTCCTCCACAGACTTAGGCTGCAGCACAATAGTGTGAGTAGCTTTTACTCTGCAGAGGTTTTGGACCAGAACAGAAACAAGAGAGTTCAGGACTGAATTTCAGACAAGATGAGACAGGACTGGAGGAGCAGGAGGGTCAGTCCCAGGAGCAGATTAGTCTGTGTGCATTGGCTGAGTGGAGGCACTGGGCACAGGGAGTCGCGGGGCTCTGAACTGGAGTATTGAAAGTAGTAAGGACCTGAAATGCCTACGCTGAGCTGCAGAGCAGGACCAGGTGTCACCAGCCTCTGATTCAGCTGGGCAACGCATTGAAGCTACCCTTCCCTTTCATTCTTTTGCAATAATGCAAGGTTTTAAATGAGAGTCCAGCTCCTGAGCGGATTTACAGCAGATGCTGGCTCAGCTCTGCATGCAGATGACAGTATTCTGGCCCAACAAACAAAGCTGTTTTGCTGTTTGGATACTCATCTGTTGTCTTGGCCATCTCAGTGCTTCCTGGGCAGTTGCTTGCAAGGCTCAGTCTTCTATCTCTGAGCACAGCCTATAGTGCCATCTTTCCTTGGTTCAGTTCCCTGTTGCTCCCTCTGAGCCTCAGCAATCCTACTGTGGACACCCCAGGCAATCTCATTGCTCCCAAACTGTTTTGCTGCAATAAATATTCTTCCAAAGGCACTTCCTTTGGAGGAGCCTTCTCCTCTGCAGTTGCCCTCAGCACTTGCAAAGTCTCCCCTCCTCGCGCAGACTCACAGGACTTCCTTTCATTCATTTCCTTTATTTGGGGGAACAGCTGGACAACTCCAGCTGTTTCCCTCCACGAGCAGTTTCGGAAATGAGGCGATAACCTCAGCCCTTCTTGAGCCTTGAGGTTAGTTGGGGGGAAGGAGGGTTGCAGATTAAATTAACAGGCTGCAAAACATTTGAGGTTAAGGGCAGAGAGGTTGAGAACCAGTGGAATTTTCCATCTTGCCTAGGCTCCATTCCTTCTCACCCCATGCGGCTTGTCAAGCCTCAAGGGTGCACAGCTTGCCTACTTTTTTTCCAATTATTTTAATCCTTTGGTGGTGTTAAAATGGGACGCCTTCTAATTAAATCTGGAGCCTTGCACGTGAATTATCCCTTAAGGGCCAGCAGGATGCACTGTCAGAGGAGCAGCACGTTCTGGGGGTGGGGAGGGGGAGGTATTACTGAAAGATGATTTTACTCAAGCACAACCCTTTTAGACTTCTCTCAGAGCACTGGTGCTGAGGGAAGGGTTTCCAGGGCTACTTGCAGTGCAGGATATGTGGGTTAAAAGAGGTTTCAGTAGCCCATATGAAAGCATTGGGCCTTGTGCTTTGACTCTTCTTTTGCATGTCAAGAGGTGGCTGTTAGCAAGGTTCACAGAAAAACAAAAAGGATGAAATTAGTAGTTTTGGAAGACACCTTTTATATATCTAAGATGTCACCAAAAATAGAGGAAGAAGGTGATTTACTGTGTGTTTTGTAGTTTCTGGTGGCCATCACAAATGTGCTTCATCTTCTGGAGGTGTAAGAGATGGCATCACCTGTCGGGGGACATCCTTCTATAGACACTGTCATTTGTGGAGCAGCCCGAGGTCTCCAAGTTGTTTTGTATGATCTAACGCTCTGCCCTCTCTTAAGGCCATGACCACTGCAGTTGCTGTCACGTGTCAGATACTGCAGTAGCCTTTCATTATCCTTGATACCTTGAGCAGTAGCCACCCCAGCTGTCCAGGCTGGTTGGCCTTTGGGAGCCAGCCTCCAGACAACTTGCAATGGCAAGAATCTGCCTGGGGGGACTTTGGCCAAGCTGACAGGAGCCTGTGTTTTTTTCCGTGACTCTGGAGATGTGTGAGGGAGGTCTACTCTGGTTACTTGCTTGTCAAAAAAAGGTACAACAGGTGGCAGCATCAACTGTCCTTCATGAGGGCTGTCAATGACTAGACAATAGTTTTGGGTTTTTTTTGTGGTCCATAAATCGTGGGATTGCTGCTTTGAAGGGCTTAATGAAAGGTAGCTGAGAAAGCAAGCTGTCTGACTTACATTTGCTATGTAGGATATTAGATAGCAGCCTGTAAATTAAAATATCCTTTTCTTTGGCTTTCTGGAATGTTCCTCAATAAGCATTAAGTGGAGAGAAGGTCTGTCTGCCGTGTCATCCCTCTTACCCCAGTTTTTGAGAATCTGGGATAAGTGTTTGATGGGATACAGCAGAAGAGTGTGGGGTTTAGGAGTGATGCCAGCCGTGATGGGGTGGAACTCCAACACATTTCTGTTGAATGCCTCTGAAAAGGCTCTGAGACAGTTTATTGAGAGCAGGAATCATTAATGACCCTGTGATTAGGAACCTGGCTTTGGGCTCAAGCTGTTTGTTTGCAAGCAGAAGTTCCCAAGGTGTTGGGAAGAAGACGTGGAAGAAGAAAGACCCAGGCTGGTGAACGCAGGCCCAGAAAGAGAGACACCAGATGGCTTTTTGCTGAATCAATGAGAAAAATCCTGCATTAATTGGTGGCAATGCTTCTTTCATGCCAGTATTATCGTTATGTGGGTTCAGTCTCATTCATATTTTTGCCACTACTCCAAGAATTTAATAATGAGGGTGACCAGCAGGAGGCAGGACAGCAGAGGAGATGGGGAAGTTTTTATCTGGAGCTTGCCGTTTCAAATCCAGTTCAGCTCAGCACTGACTGATAGCTATTAGTGTCTGATATTTCCTGGTAGGCCCTGCATGAAATAAATTAACAGATCTTTCATTCGGTTCCCCCTCAGAAAAACATCAGCTGTAGCTGACATTAATTAGATGCCTTCCTGGCACTCTTGCAAGGAGAGCAAAAACTGATGGAGACTGTGCTCTCATTTTTCCCCTGAGCTATCAACACGTTCAGAGAAAGGGTTCTCGCAGGTCAGGTTGGGTGTAGAATGGTGACCTGAGCAGTAGACTGGAAAAGCTTATCCTGATGTAGATTTGAATGAGATTTTGGTACCCTGTGTTCCAGGGAGACTAGTATTGCTTATAGTGCACCAAAAGCTGCTTTTTTTTTTTTGCTAGAGAGCTGGCAAGACATCTCACCACAGCCTACTGGTGCCAGATCCCTGGGAGTCTAGGTTGTTATTCCAAGAGTAACTACGTAGATGGTGAGCATCTGTTTCTTCTCCAGGAACCCAGCTGGCTCAGAGTCTCCACCAGACCGGGGGACCACTGAATATTTGTTCCGTGGAAGACAGGCAGTTTCCAAAAGAGAAAAGGATTGCCTATCAGGGACCATGAGTACAGCCTCAGAGGCTGATAGGAATGTTTTTGGGTTTTTTATTCTTGAAGTGATTATTGGATGAAGCACAGGACAGTACTTCACCTCATAACCAGAAAAGGTGGAAGCTTGGAATTAGCTACCAGCAAGTGAAGACAATTCTTTTTTTTTTTTTTTTTTCCTCTTGCAAACACATTCCTCCTTCTGTTCTAGCATGGCGGTTTGCTTATTTCTTTGGCACCTTTTTTTGGTGCAATTGCAGGACCCCTTGGAAAGTCTCCCACTTACACACCTTTTCCCCAGGAGATGAGTCCCTGGGGGAGGCTTCCTGTGCACTGTTTGCTTAGACACCTGTGCTTTATGATGTCTGTCTAATTGAAATTGCATTAATGGTATGATTCCATTACAGGCGAGCAAGATGCTTGCTGCAAGAACACTCCCAGAGGGCCCTGAATCAGCTGCAATAGATAATTTATAAAGTGCTGTGGATCTGCTCAGAGCTCCAGTGTTAAGTACAGGAGACACAGGGCTATTCATTATTAACAAGACATTATGCTTTTTGCTCAGCAAGAAGCACGGGTCTGGGGTGAGCTAAGCTCTGTCAAAGGTGAGGTTTGAGACTGAGCTATTCCTCAGACACTGCCTCTAGGTCTGTGCCAGCTTTTGAACTCTCTTTGAAAGATAAAGTTCACATCTCTGTTCTGACCTGGTACGCCAAGAGTTTTGTGGGTTCCCTTGGGATTTTTCCTGCTTTGCATTGTCAGCTTTATGAAAAGACGAGGAGTGAAAAGGACTAACAGCCTCTTTGAGCCAGGCCTGTTGTAAAGCAACAAGTCCAGCTTCTCTGAGCCCATCCTCCTGTTATTGCAAACTGGGAGTTTCTCCCCTCACTTCCACATTTCTGCGTGTACTTCCTAGCCTGAGTCTTCAAAAAGCTTTTGCTCTCTCTGGCATAGGCTGCCGCTGTTCTGGCAGGAAGAAAGGTGCTGAGAGAGGAATGGTTTTGTGGTGCGATGATCGGGTAGTGAAAGGGTATTCACCTTCAGAATGGATATCCGGGCTCAAATGTAGCCCCACACTCTGGGAGTAGCAGAGAAAGACAATGTGAAAGCAAGAGGGTATCCTCTGCTTCTAAATCTTCAGCTGCCTCTTCTTCTTGCTGCGATTGTCCCTCTGCAGAGCCTGCTGCCGTACCTGCCTGGGCAATGCTGCTCTCCGGGGCAGCTCCCCTCTCCAAATCAAAGCCCAGCTCTGACTTTTTGGGGGAAGTTCAAAAACACAGACCCAAGCAGTACTCACTGAAGAATCTGTGTCAGCAGAGAGCACGAGGGGAAGACATACACAAGGAAAAACTAGATGCAGATGCCCTCTCTGAGTCTTGCCTCTTCTCTCTCCAGAGCTCCAAGCTTACCTGTTCTGATGCTTTTTCTGTTGTTATTCATGCTGGTGTCCTGTCCTCCTGCAGCAGAGCACCAGCAGGGTGACTCATCCTTTTGCTCTCACCTCTACCTAGTGTGGGAGTGTGGGTATATTTTAGTGAAATGTATAAAGGTGTATCAGCCAACAGAGCTGCTTCACTTTGGGAATTAAAGCAAAAATCAGTGCAAGCTCTAAGACTTTCCAGAAAAGCTTTGTGTGATTTTTTTTATTTTTTTTTTTTTGTGAGGATGCTCCAGGTTATTTATCCCCTCTCAATAGACTGTAGGAAACATTAGATGTTTTAATCTTCTAAAGAGAGAGACCATTCTTTGCAGAATTCTCACCCTCTTGGCCTCTTTGTAATTAGCTCTACTAGCAAGTCATTGGCAATTGTTATTACAATGAAATCTGAAGTCAGAGATGGAGAATCAGTATGACCTTTTCTTGTTCTTCACTCTTCTCCCTCCATTCCACTAGACATATGTAGTCAGAGCTGCCACCAGTGTTTTTAGTAATATTTTATTTTTAACTGTGCATTTGAGAGGAAAGAATGGGAGGTTCTTTTGGCACTGAATCTTCCAAGTCTACGCAGAGCTCTGGGTCTCTTGGCAGGAAGATGTGCATTTTTAAGGGGTCACACATTGAAATTGTCAGTAGAAAGTTTGCCCTCTAAAAGAAGAAACTTCTAAAAAGCTGGGGGTTTTTTACATTCTTTTTTTCTTTAAAAATAGAAGGAAAGCGCAGGCTTCAGAGCTTGAGAACTTAGCTCAGGCACACACCAGGATGTGTGGCCTTTTCAGTGATTTATTGGGTTGCATTTTTCATTTGTAGAGCTTGATGGTTGGTCTTTATGAACTCCTTCCTCTTCTCCTGCTGTCTTTTCCTCATCTGTCTTTTACACAGCTTGAACCCTTGTGGGAGCAGCTGGATGAACAGCTTTAGGGACTTGCAGGGAGGTGTGGACATTCGGTGGGTCTAGCAGCTGAGAGTCTGGTGCAGACTCTACCGAAAGTCATGGAAGAGAAGAAAGAATCAATATTAGGGGCATAGGAGCTGCAGTTGTGTGTAGTGCTATCAGGTCTGTCTGGACATCCAGCTACACTCGCAGAAACCCATCTGCTGCCCTCCTGGCTCCCTGGAGAGATTGCTAGGGAGGGTGGCTCTAGTATATTGGCTGACTAATGTTGTATGCTGCTCAGCTTGACAGTTTGCTGCTTATCATTTCGGATTTTTTTTTTAAGTAATTAGTGGCTTTTGACCTTCTGCTTTGTTTCTTCACACAATCTATCAACATCAGTGGACTGAGCAGTCAAAGATCTCCACTAAGGTCAGTGCGGCCCTCCCTTACCACCTGTCCTTGAAAAAAGCCCAGATGGGCTGCTATCAGCACAGACATCTTCAGAGGCTCTTTCCTCCTGCTGAACTGTTCTTCTTTCCTGCCTCACCTCCAGGTGTGAACATGAACCAACAGGGAGAACAAGACAGTGGGCTTGACTGGGGTCTGCTTGCAGCCCAGAACCCCAACCTGGGAAAAAAGTCTAACAGCAAAACTATTTATTTTCCGTGAGACCAAAAGCTGTAAATTCTAGTGGTCCAATTTGAAAAACCTCATCCAATTGCCTTTGAGTTTTTGTTTGTTTTTTTTTTAATGAAGTGGACTTGTTCAAATGCCTGGAAGTTGCTGTCACTTTCCTTTCGGGCTTGCTTCCCCTGAGCTGGGATCCTAGAGGTCCTGGTTGCCCTGCCTCAAACAGGGCTCCTTGGCTTACAGGCTTCCTGCCAGGAAAATATTTAGTATCCCAGCTGGAGCTAGGTTTGCCAGGCTCTCAATTCTGCTCACTGATCAGGTACTCAGGAGAACCTGTGACGAAATGGACAGATTTCTGCCAGAAAATTCAATTAAGCAAGTACATTCCCATGAAATTGTTTGATTCGGTTAAACTGGCGTTTTCCAAACGGAAAACTGTTCTATCAGAAAGCCGACATCCAGCTCTGCTCATTAGTGCATCCATCCATGAACAAAAGGTAAGTTGTGCTGGACACCAATAATTGAAATGCCAAAATCCCTTCCATCAGGAGCAGAGCATAGAGTAACACTTCGGTGTCTGGCTCCGTTTTAACACTTTAATGTTTTCTGCAGATATTAAATCTTACAAGACCCCAGTTAGATGGGAATTACTGTTCCCATTAACAGACAGATATAGGACTGAGATAGGGCAGAGAGTCAGTGGAAATTCTGCAAGAGCTTCCAGTCCTAACAGAGCTTTCTGCATCAACTATGCCAGCTTGTAGAAACCCTTGCAAAAGCCCAATGGTTCAGTGTTGTATAGGGTTCGTGTTACAGGATCTAGATAAGGTTCAATTATAACACTTTTGGAATAAAGCGTCAGAAGACTATGTGGTAGCAGACAACCCTACAAAACTGTATTGACCCCATCAACCTGAGCCACGTGGCACACTTCTGCAGCCCAGCTAGCAAAAACTATGAGGAAGGAGCCTGCAATGTTCTCAGCAGTGTATGTATGGGGTGGAAGTATGTGTAAGTCTGTGCTGAACGGGCAGTAACACACACCAGCCATTTAACCATTGCTTTCCACTCACAGCTTGCTTTCCTATGGAAAAAAGAAAGCTTATATCATAATTTGTTCTGATACCATTTGAAACAATGTTAGTGAAATTTTTCAGAAGCAGCAGTATCAAAGATTGTTAAGGTACTGCATATATATTTTTTTTGGACAGTTAGGAAGAGGTAAGTGTCCTTTCAAAGGGAATGGCAGTATTAGTTCACCTGCTATTTGACATCAGAAAATCCATATGAAGGCAGAGAGGCAGAGAAAATAAAAGCCTTAATTAAAACTCTAACCATGGGACAAACTTCAACTGCATTTTGAACATTAGGCATGAAAGCAAATCAACCCCAAGCACCAAAGGCTGCTTCCTTTCTGGTGCCTGTGAGGAAGATTTCAGCAAGGTGAAGGTGCTGGCATTGAATAGTGGATATCAATCTTCTGAAAATCCCAGGAGCTTTTGTTAATATCAAGCACCTCTAGAACAAGAGCCCTCCAGTGGGACTGGATCACATCCTCTCTTGTGATGGGTACAGGGCAAGAATTTGAATAGGAAACAGGAAAGACTGAGGCACAGAGCCCCTGCTGACAAATCACTGGCTGATTTAAGTGCTTCTTGCTGGTAACCAGTGCTTTCCAGATTACAACTTTGGGAGATTTCTTAGGAAAAACCCTCAAACTAGACTGTATGTATATAGCGAAATGGGTTTTATTCTTCTACTCGGATTTTGTGCCGCACCAGTTAACTGTGGCATATGAATTCCTCACTGATGCAGAGAACCAAGAGACTTTAGTGTTAAAAGCACCAAGACCCAGCAAGGTCAAAGATTTCATTGAACAGGCTCGAGGGTAAAAGGCAAATTCTTAGCTGGGTTTGCAAGCAGGGATGGGGAGAGTTTCATTATTTAACACCTTGTGATTTTTACAGCCATGCAAACTGCTGCCGTTCTTATTTAGTATCATCTTACCGTCACTTTGCAACTGCTGTAAATGACTGCTGGCAAACCGAGAGTTACACTAGCCATCCAAGTATGAGGTTGGTAAGAGTGTGCAGACAAGTAACAAAGGATTCCCTTCATTTCCTCCTATCTGGAGGAGAGGAGAATAAGGACAGAGACCCTTGAGCTGAGAAAAATAAAAAGTCAGCCTCACTGTATGTTAGATGCTCTTTGAGGACAAAAATGAGTTTCAGTTGGCATGAGATTGATAATTTCTAATTAAGATTTATTGGCTGTTACCATCCTGCTGCTAGAAATCAAGACATTTAGTTTGGTTTGACTGCATTTTAACCGAGCCTTGTTGCATTTTTAAGTGGGCTGTAAGTGGTGTAACCTTGAGTCAGGCTCAATTTCCTAAGCAGGCTCTATCAACTAAATTCTTTTCAGCCACAGAGTTCCTGTTTAGGGAACAGGGCTCTGCAGTGTGTTCATAAAGCTTTATTAACACTTCCACAGAGAAGGGATAACCTCCCTTCCCACTTGCAGCTGTTCTTGTACCAAAAGTTGGACAGAAATGTTTTCCCTTTTTTTTTTTTCTGGTTTTCCCTTTTTCTGCCCTACCTTGTAGGGAACGTGCTTTATAAGCAATAACAGAATAGGGCTGGGAGGCCTTCTACACGCGTTTCCAGCGAAGACTGTTCCCTCCGTATGGCAGCATATGTTCCTGTGCATTTCCTGACAGAGCAGCCATCTCCCTGGGGCGTTTGGGCACGGTGTCGTTAGCCGCATACAGAATTAGAGCGCTGATAATGTTTTTCTGGAAGAGTGCCATCAGCACGGCTGTTCTTGGTGTTGGTTGCGGCGAGGAAGACTGTCTTTAGAGAACGGTCATTGGAAATCTGTGGGCTGCTCTTGCACACCCTGAGCTCTTCCATGATTTTATCGTTAGTAGTGCCTGGAGAGTCATCCTTTGGGTTCTGAACGTTTAGCGCGAGGGAGGTTCTGGCCTGTAAAAAGCTCAGTCCCTTGCAAGGTCTCGTCCCTGCCTTCCCTGTAATCAAATCTTCCTGCCTTTCTGCCATCCCATGCTTACAGTGGACCATGGAAGAACTACCCACAGTGGCATATGAAAATATGATATACATATATGAAAACTAGTCTGTCTCGGAGAGTACCCAATAGCTGAGCTTCAGAGAAGAGTGCAGAAAATGCAGGGTCACTGCTAATGAGTAGGACAGGGCATGTTCCGTCTTCCTGTAGGCAATTATGGGATTATAACATCTCTATCGATTTACGCTGTTTACAGTAATCTTGCATGTCCCATTATCTGTGCAAGCACCCTGTAATCTTTTGAGTGTTTTAACATGTTGACTTCTGTGATAACTGTACAAGTGAGTCCCAACAGTTAGTAAGATGATAGTCAAAATATTATCTGGTCATAAATATACTGCTTTTGGCTTCCTCTTCTCCACTTGTAAAATCTCCTCCTGTGCTTACACGATGTTTTCATTAAAGCTGCTGAGGCATGTCTGTGGGGAAAGAGGGGAAGAGCTTGTCCTGTGTTCTGAACCTGTAAGCCTGTGCAACCCAGCACAGCTCCCTGTTTATTTGTTCACCAGTAGCACTGAGTAATGTGGCTGTGTTCCTCCTGAACCCAAGCTAATTCACAGCCTTGGTGCCTTGGCATGATGCACTTTCAGCTCCAAGAGCATCATGCAATGTTGGCTTGGGGTCACAGTGCCTTTATATCCTGCTGGTGGCTGCGCTGTGGCCGTGATGGATGGCCAGACACAGCAGCAGCTCCTCTACCTGGATGTTCTCTAGCAGAAGTAATGTCAGTTATTCTATTCTGCAGATAGCAGGGCTCTATAATCTCACACACAGACGTTCTTGTGTACTCAATTGTCATTGAATAATGCAAATGGATTTTCAAAAAGAGCCAAAACTTTAGACTGGGATTTTTTTTTTAGTGTTGGTTTTTTTTTTTCCTTTCTTTCCCGTTCTCTCTATTTCCCTACCTTTGCTTGGGACATGTCAGGGTGTCCAAAAGAAAGCTAAAAACTCAAACTGCCTGTTTCAACTCAGAAGGACTCGCTGAGTTTGGAGAAAGCAATGCAAGTCCTTGAGCTATGTAAGGTAACACAGATAGGGAGATTTTAGAGCATGGAGTCCTCAAATGTATTGTGCTGAGGTACCACTGGCAAAGACAACAGCAGCTCTTGCATCTACACGTGTACTGGAAGAGGCTTTTTTTTTTTCTTTTATGCTCAGCAGGTGTTTTTATTCTAGTTCCAAACAACATGTGTATCACTCAGGAGCTTGAAAACCCAGATATTCTAGATTGTGCAGGGAGCATATGCCTACTTCTCTGTATCTACCTGATTTGGGTCTGAAGTCTAATCCTTGGGGCAGCATTTATTTTGACAGCTTCTTGGGTTTGAATTTGGAGAAGCTATCAGATCAAAGTAATGGGTGCATTTTAAAAGTTTTGTTTTCTGTCCCTTAACAACTTCTGATTGGGTCATCACCTTGGAAGAGCAAAGCTTACCAGATATTTTGTCCATACCTGCAGGTAGATACAGAGAAATTTGTCCTGACCTTTTGTGTTTCTGCAATATTAATAATGGTTTCTTCTTTGCTGCATGTGCAAATTGGAGTTTGGCTGCCTGTGTGTTCTGTGTGGTAGGTACATTTGCTGGTGTTGTGTGATAGTCCTAGAGTTTGTGTCACTTTTTTCACTTCACTCCCCAGCCCTCTTGTAACTCGAAGCTGAGCAAATTAACTTCTGGAGAAACTATGGCTGCAAACTCAGTAACAACAGGGAAGAAAAAAAAAAGTTGGAAAGCATAAAACACTTTGTTTTCTCAGAGGTTGTCAGTTCCACAAAAAAACCCCAGGGGCACATAAAATTCTGCCTTTTTTTCTAGCAAAATCATTAAAGAGATGCCTGGGATTTGTGAAACCAGAACAGAGAAAAACAATGCTTTGGGGATTGTCTGCTGGGGCTTTGATTGGAAGGCTCAGCAAAAGCGAGGCCAAGTCCTCCATGTGTCCTGTGGCTGTGAGGCAAGAATGCTGGCTTGGCTGAAGTGATTGCAAAAGCAGTCGGTACCCCAGCTCCCACCCTCATCTGCGTCCATCTGAATGACTGGTGACGGTATATATACAGTGCATCTATATGACTTCCCACACAGTCCCGTCCCAGAGCGCTGGGGCTGTTGGGCTCCATCAGAGGCATGTTTCTTGGTCAGAATTTGGCACTCACAGAGGTACAAAGAGATTTCCGCCTTTTCTGACCTGCAATCTCGACAGGAAATACAGCGGAGGGAAAGATAAAAACAAGAAGGGAGCAAATGAGGTTTTTCTCAAGCCAGGGCTTCTCCGCCCTGAATTGGTGCAGCCAGAAGAATGGGAGGAAGCAGCCTTTGAGGGCTGCTTGGGAGGCAGGCTGCTATTAATAACCTTGTTTATGTGATCCTAGGGCATTGTTAGAGAAATTTCTGCAGTCTGTACATTTCTTCTGTTGTTGCTTAGGATTTACCTACCTCCTTTTTTTTTTTTTTTTTTTTTTAAATTTTACTCTAAGCAGAGGATTTTTAGAGAACACTCTTTTGGAGGAGGCTTGCTCTTATTCCTCCTTTCTCCCCCAACCTCTGCTGTATGAAGTCCTCACCTGGCCTCCAACTTAGGCATAAAGGAGCCTCCCTTTTTAGCCAGAGTCCCAGCTGAGGAGAAGATTCCCTCCTTTCCGCCACAGAGCAAAGAATGTTGCCTTGTAATTGCAGAAGCCTTTCCGTGCCAGCTCTCCTCTCACCTGTGCTATTCTCTACGAGCGTTTCCTTTAAGCCGTCCTTCTTTGTTCCCACCGTAGCAAACACTCTGAAAGGAATCGCGGTTGTTTGTTCCACATCCTCAAGAACTGCCATTGTTTGAAGCAGCAGCGGACGAAGAATTGGGGGGTTAAAAAAAGAACATTTGACAGCAATCTTTGGTGGTACAGTAGAGCGTGCTCTTAGGCAGGGGTGCATGCTGTTTATTGCTATGTATGATAGTCCATGATGAGCTAGAGTCCTCTCAAAACAAGGCACCTGTGATAAACTGCTCTGTTATCCTTTATTTCTCTTTTTCTGCTCTTCCCCCTTACCAGAACAGGGCTAGCTTCAGATATTTTCTGGTGATGATCGCTCTATATGCAAAAAAAAAAAAACCTTTCATTGGTACAACGTGGGGATGCTCTCAGTGAGCTAACAGGGTATCTTCAGGTCACAGCTCCCAGGGAGCCCGTCCTTTGTACCTGCTGCTGGCAGACCTGTGCTTCCACACGACATCAAAAGGAGCTTTAACCCTTCCCAACGAGAGCCTGGGGGCACAGCAGCTCTGGAAACTGAGCATCTGAGCTTGGAAATAGGTCTGCAATGTTCACGCTGTTGCTGAAGAACTTTGAACACAGCTGGAGCAGATGGAAAAAACATTTACCTTGGTGCTGTTAGAACAGGAGAGCTTTTCTGTAGGCTTTGGGGTTGTTGTTTTTTGTTTTTTTAATCTTTGCTTTATATTTTATTGAGATACTTCCTATATTAAATTAAATGGATGACTCAATTCAGGCGTGCCACTTCCAGCAGCGGTCCCACCGTCACATGGGTTTCTCTCCGCATTAACGTTATCTATGCTTAAAGCTGGGCCACCTCAGCGACTTCTAGAGCAACGTGCTGGATAATTTAACAGAGAACAGAAATGGCACAAAACAAAGAACCATGGCGTGTGAGAGGAGGGAAGGAAGCATATCAAGAAAAGCCTTTAAAATATTGCCTGTTCCTCAAAGTCTAGCAGAAGAAAATCCCCCAAGCCCTGCAATCTGCTCATAGCCCCAAGAACCAGCAACCACGTAAGTCTGTGTCACTTTGAGGTCTACCAGCAGCAGCTTCCCTTCAGTTTTGAAAAATTTTGAAATGCAAAGGTTGATACAGCTGCCTGAGCACTGAGACTGGAGCATGCTTATAAGGACAAACCCGCTAGATAAAGTACAGTGGCATGGTCTGGTGCCCAGGCTTGTTATCTAGGGTTTGGTGCAGTGTGAAAGGTGAAGTCCATGTGATGTGAACTGAAGTCAGACCTACAAAGTTAAAATAATCTGGTAATGGGCTTTTTTTGTGTGTGTGTCTGTGTGTGCCAGCTGCAGCCAAAG
Organism: Syrrhaptes paradoxus; assembly: GCA_013400615.1. Taxonomy (NCBI): domain Eukaryota; kingdom Metazoa; phylum Chordata; class Aves; order Pterocliformes; family Pteroclidae; genus Syrrhaptes; species Syrrhaptes paradoxus. The sequence continues at coordinate 237,827 of VZTO01028213.1, forward strand.
CAGAAGATTTTCAAGGGCAGATGAAAATGTCTGAATGCTGCCCTTGGCTCAGCATAGTGGGTGGGTGGCAGGTGTCTCAGGAATTCCTCCACAGTGATATTTAAGGTTGGGTTTAGAGTGCAACTGTAAAGATCTGCAATATCAGGAATCTCAAGGCTGTCCTCCCATGTGCCTCCTAGGAATCCCCCACATCCTAAAGGAATTGTCTGGCTGAAAGACTTAAAAAAGACCCTGTTCTGTATGGCCCCTGCTGTCCCCAGCCAGAGCAACTGCTGTTATTCTGTGTGCCTGGACCCACCGGCAAATCCTGCCTTCCCCTAGCTGGTAACGAGTGAGTGCTGGAGGCACTTTCCTGTATGTATGGATGCTATGTCTTTTGAAGCTGAAGCTCCCACAGTGTATAAAGGCTGTGTCCCTCCCTTTGATGCCAAATGAAGGCTAGGGTCACTGTGTTTGACCTCAGGAACTCAAGGTTTGAAATGGAACAAAAAAGAGTCAGTAAGCACTCGAAGTGGCCCGTGAGCTCTGATCTTGTGTGATACAATACTCCACCACAAGAGCTTCTACTGTTGCCAGAATGAAAACAGTGTGACACAGAGCAGGGCCAATCTCAGTTCTTCACAACAGAGAACTGGGGCAAGCGTATCTGCAGAGAGACCCAGAGATAAACTCTTACCCCACCTGTAAATCCCTCCAGTGTGATGATGGAATTGCCGCTACTGGTCCCAGTATCTGAAGCCATCTGGGAAAAGTCAGATGAGTAGGATTTGGTCCTTCTTGCGAAAGAGATGTCTACACACCAACCTCCAGAGTGTTTCTAAACTATTTGACAGGGGAGAGGCATGTAAAGGGCTTTCTCCAGCTTTTGGTATACTAACTAGCAGGGCTGACTTTCATTTCCTGAATTAATCATTCTCATCGGGGTGATGATGCGTACCTGGGCTGTGGCATTATGCCATCCCATTTTCCATAAGCCGGTGTGCAGACACAGAGAGTCTGGATTGCCGGCCAAGTGTTGAACAAGGAGAAAATCAGCAGGTCTAATGTTGAAATTATTGATATGGTTTTAAAGTGGTCTAGTAAATACGGTGGAATCAGCCCTGTCATCTCAGTCAGAGCAATCAAAACAGTCATTAAAGCTTAATAAAGTGGAGTGATTCACCTTGGCCTGTGATGTTTGCAAATAATTATCCTGCTTAAGATTTAAGCTTCTTGAGAGTGTAGAGTCTAGGCAGAAGTGAGAAGGGCTGAGTCTGGATCCAGCGATAGCTTCTGTCCCTATGCCTTTGGTTCTTGCTAATATTGCTTTGCGCTACTGAGAGTTTCAAGCTCCCTCTTGGTGAACGCTGCACATGTTCAAGCAGTTGCAAAACCCAGATGGATACTTGGCCTAGATAGTCCAGGATCTCTCCAACAAAGCCCCATTGAACTATGCATCCTCGTACCCTGCCAGCGGCGAATGTCCAATATCCAGGGCTTCTGGGGAGTGTGGGAGTCCCATCGCATGCACTGCAATGCCAGGCACGGTGCTGCACAGAGACATGCAGGTATGCCGCATGCCACCCATGGTGTGGACTAGTGCAGATCTTCTCATTTGTTCTGTCTGGCAGGTGTTTCCTTCCAAATATTGATTAAAGCTTGGAACAGCTTTCTGCCCAGAAGAGGATATGTAGCTGTGCACCTTGATTCTCTGGTACAGCAGATGGTGACAGCGACTGTTGGTGGTGTGTTCTGTGGTTAGATGTTTCCAGAGCCTCAGGTTGCTCTTTTGCTTGGCTGAATCCCCCTTCATGAATATTCAGTTTTGAAAGATATTTGTTTAGAAGGAGGGGAAATATGGCACAGGTAACTGTGGTCACCAGAAGAAAGAGCTTAAAGGCAGGTCCTTTTTTCTATCTGCAAGGGCAACAATAAAAAGACTCAGCAGGTTAGCTGTTATATCTGCGTGTTAAATAGAAATTCACTGTGAGCAGGGAGTGCACACACTTGCTTCAGTTCAGCTGATGTATGCTCATTAAGCTGTAGTAACTAATTTGCTTGCAGTTGTTTCTCCAATCCCTAAATCAGAGACTTTCAAACTGTGTTAATGGCATACCTTCATCTCCCTGCCATAGAAGGAGGGGCTAAGGCACTGATTTATCAGAAGCAGGCAAAACAATCTTGGCTAAAACCTGAACAGTTCAACAATCCACCTTAGATCCCAGCTAGCCATTTCAGCTTTTTCTCAGCCCAAACAGGAACTGAGTTCATAAGAAATTTTGTTAAATGGGGTCAAAATATACTTTCCCATTTTTTCTTGCCGTGTTACGTGTTATCCGTGGTGATGGATCACCAGAGTGCCCCTATGTCTGTTGCACTCTCATAGAGACTTCTACCAGAAGGAATCGTACGTGCTTTCTTTGTGCCAGGCTGACATTGTATTTCTTATAAGGAATGTGTCGGTAAGATGAGCTTTCTAACAGTGCAAGTCCGCACAGCGTTTACTGAGCAGGGGAACCAGGCATCTTGATAAAGACCAGCCACCTCATCTCCTGCACAGCACCCCAAAGTGGACAGGAGTCAGACACGAGTCCGGACCCTGGAGCACAAATCAGCAGTGTAGTAATGAGTCCAGCTGCTCTGATAATACTTGTAACGTACAAGGGCTAAGAAGTGACTGAAGAGCACGTGGAGTGTCTGGTTCAGAGCCCGTTCTGCTGTCACGGAGGCACCAGCCTGGCTGGGTGTTATTAACCACTTAAAGCTCTTTCCTCGTGCTGCTGGGAAGTGATTCAGAACTGCCTTGCTCTCCTCTGAGCAAAGTAGAGAAAGTATGTGGAGAAAACAGGCACCGCCTTATGCTGTTTCCTGATGGCTCCACTAAAATTGGACTGCCTGGGAAAAATGTTCTGCTAAGAATGAGAGAGGATCGGGCTTTAAATCATGCCGATAACATGCTTTAAATCCCTCAACTAGGCAGTCAGATATCTAACTTAGAAAACCTCACTTTTTACCATGGAGATGGCATCTTTACAGGTAGGATGGATGTGATGGGTTCACCCTGGGCTGGGAGCCAGCCCCACACAACCCTGTTCGCTCACCCTCCCGGGGATAGGGGAGAGAATTAAAGGGGTGAAGGGAAAAAAAAGACTTGCTGGTTGAGATAAGAACAATTTAATAACTAAACTGCAATAATATTGCAAATAATATAATATTTATTATAATATACATATATGTAATATATATTGTATAATATATATTCTTATAATAGTATAATATCCAAATGAGTGATACACAGTGATGCTGCCATATCCCTTTCTGGGCAAAACTGGTGCCTGAATTTTCAGACCTTTGTGTTAAGACAGAACACTTAGTTCACGCAGGAAGTTAAAAAGCACTTAAATGAACTGTAGTTATCTAGCTTTCCCGTGATAAGTTATGCTCATTTTTGGAAAGCACTGCATTCAGAGTGAGAGTCCCTTAAGCTAGCCTCTGAATGCAAGCATTTCTGCACTTTCGGTTCGTAAATATTTGCCATTTCCCACTCAGGGAAGCTGACGTGGCATTAACTTTCTGCAAATGTGCCCTNGAAGTGACTGAAGAGCACGTGGAGTGTCTGGTTCAGAGCCCGTTCTGCTGTCACGGAGGCACCAGCCTGGCTGGGTGTTATTAACCACTTAAAGCTCTTTCCTCGTGCTGCTGGGAAGTGATTCAGAACTGCCTTGCTCTCCTCTGAGCAAAGTAGAGAAAGTATGTGGAGAAAACAGGCACCGCCTTATGCTGTTTCCTGATGGCTCCACTAAAATTGGACTGCCTGGGAAAAATGTTCTGCTAAGAATGAGAGAGGATCGGGCTTTAAATCATGCCGATAACATGCTTTAAATCCCTCAACTAGGCAGTCAGATATCTAACTTAGAAAACCTCACTTTTTACCATGGAGATGGCATCTTTACAGGTAGGATGGATGTGATGGGTTCACCCTGGGCTGGGAGCCAGCCCCACACAACCCTGTTCGCTCACCCTCCCGGGGATAGGGGAGAGAATTAAAGGGGTGAAGGGAAAAAAAAGACTTGCTGGTTGAGATAAGAACAATTTAATAACTAAACTGCAATAATATTGCAAATAATATAATATTTATTATAATATACATATATGTAATATATATTGTATAATATATATTCTTATAATAGTATAATATCCAAATGAGTGATACACAGTGATGCTGCCATATCCCTTTCTGGGCAAAACTGGTGCCTGAATTTTCAGACCTTTGTGTTAAGACAGAACACTTAGTTCACGCAGGAAGTTAAAAAGCACTTAAATGAACTGTAGTTATCTAGCTTTCCCGTGATAAGTTATGCTCATTTTTGGAAAGCACTGCATTCAGAGTGAGAGTCCCTTAAGCTAGCCTCTGAATGCAAGCATTTCTGCACTTTCGGTTCGTAAATATTTGCCATTTCCCACTCAGGGAAGCTGACGTGGCATTAACTTTCTGCAAATGTGCCCTGAAATGGCAGTCTGGGGACATTCAGCAAAAAGCTTAGTCTGGGTTAAAGAACTGAGCGTGTCTGTGCTCTCATGCTTGAATCAGCAAGAGAGAGGTTTAGGTCCATTGTCCCTGTACGATTTTTTTTTCTTTTACTTTGTACAGCATGTGACTCTGACAACTAGTCGCAAAACAAAAGCAGTTCTAGAGCAGTTTCAGGTTTGCTCTTCATTTTCAAATGTAGGGAAAGGCAGCAAAAACCACTGAAGATGGTAGTGCAAGATTAGAATTTAGGATTAGCTTCTCAGGTCATATGCAGTGAGGGGATTTGCTAGGTAGCTTGTCTCCTGGTACCTTGATTTTCTCCATATGATGGGAGAAACACCTAGCAGCAGTGACTTTGATGCTGTCCCAGCACATTTTGCTTTCTTTTCTCTCACCGGGAGACAGAACATCTTGTTGAATGGAGATAACTCTTTTGGTTTGTTTACCTTCACTAGGAGGTGGGTAGAAAATGCAGGGCTGGGAGATTCATCAGGAACAGCAGGCACCAACCCCCTTCCTCTCTGATAACCACCATGGAAGGGAAGTAATCTTGACCCCATAGATGAGTGACTGTATCATGCAAAGTGCCTGGAAATCCTTGGCCAAGCAACAGCAGAAAGGTAGCACCAAAGTATTTCTGCTGTTCACTCAGAACTTCCCCTGCGAGTTCATCTTTTTTTTTTTTTTTTCCCCAAGAAGCAGAGACAGCTCTGTGTGATGCCAGAGAATTCACTCGGAAAATTCCACCAGAACAGAGACAATTGAACTAGGAATTGCATGCCCAATATTTATATTCCAGGAAGAGAGGAGGAGAGACCTTAGCAGTGCTCCCCATCCCTGTTTCTTCCTGTATCCTGAGCTTCCATATAGCAGTGTATGTATTTGACATAATCCAGAAAATGTAAACAGTTTAAAATTAGATAGAAAACCTCTAGTGGAATGATGAAATAGAAACATCGTAGGTGATTGCACTTATGATACATGCTGTTAGTAAAGGAGGCTCAAAGATGAGTGCAGTGGCTTGTTTATCACTCGCTAAGTGTACATGAACTTGATGAAGTGATGTATGATGTGACCTAAGTGTGGGCATGTTGCAGCCTGGATCACATAGTCTACAAAAGCTAGACTTCTGTATTGTGGTGGTTTAGCCCCAGCTAAGAGTTGAATTCCCACCTAGCCACTTGCTCACTCCCTCTCCCAGCAGAATAAGGGGAGAAAATAGGAAGAACGGGAACAAGAAAACTCGTGGGTTGCGATACGGACAGGAAGATCGCTTACCAGTGTGGGCAATACAGACTTGACTTTGGGAAATTAATTTGTTGCCAATTAAAATAAAACATGTAATTATTAATTTGAGCAGTGGGAAACAGAAAAACCCAAACATTAAAATAATACCTTTCATACCCTCTTTCCCAGTCTCAGCTTCACCCCTGGTGGGTACATTTATCCTCCTACCCTTCTTCTTCAACCCCACGTCCTTTTTAGGCAGTGTTCAATCCACTCCTCCAAAGCTATCACATCCCTCCAGCCACCGTGATTTCCTTGTCATCCTGTATCATGCCCATCTTCTGGCTGGTGCTCCAGTTGTAAGACTTTTGGGGTAGGGGGAAGTTTTTCTCATCAGTGTAATGCAGGAAGACTTCTAAAGGATGCAATCTTATAAGGAAGAGACGCATCCAAGCTCCCTGTCATTCTGCATCCCCTTATCCACGTGCTGGGATCTACCACATTGATCTCAAAGACCTTGTCACTTTTAACTTCAAATTCATAAGAAGAGCAACCCACGTGTAATTTCTAAACTGAATGCAAGTGGAAGAAAAAACACCGGCAAGAGAAAGCAGCCTCCCAGGCTGTGGCTATGCAGGTAGTGAGGGAAGCAAACCTGTCTCTTTTGGAACACCCTTGTGCTCTTCTCTCCACCCAAACCCTGCAAATGCAATGGCATATTAGTGGCAAGGAAACAGCAAATCACTTTTTTTCCCACCTTGAGCTACAAGCTGCATCAGCCAGACCCCCTGGGAATTCAGACTTCTTCTCCAGCTCAACTGGAAGGATTGATGTGGCAGAGTTGAAGGGGTTCCACTTTGTATCCCAGCTCCCTCGTCTCCCTAATTACTTCCATGTGTATTTGTGCAAGGCTGCATGTTGTTTGGGTTCTGCAGGTGGCAAAGTGACCTTTGGGCTGTAAGTGGGGTTTTTGATGCTTCACCATATGTGACATGAATGAGCCCAGCAGTTAGGAGGCCACTGTAAGCATCCAGGGCCAAGCGAGCTCTCTCTGCACAGTGACTGATGGATTCTGTTTCTCTGCCCTCACTTCTCCCTTTATGCTTTCTCCAGCTGTGAAAGAAGGAGGAATTTCTGGCCTCAGATTATAATGTTTAATTAAAAAGGAAAACCTTCATGCAAAGATAGCTTGTTTCCCCAGCTTTGATGTTGGTGTCTGTGGGAAATAGATGAGTTGGAGGTGTGCTCTGGGTAACAAAATGTAAACGAGCAACTTCAAACGTTCTCGTTTCTCAAAATCAGTGGAGCCAGCTCAATATATTTTCCCAGTGAATTCTCTTGTGCTCAGTGCATTTGTGCTGCTGATTGTACTGCTTTCTCCAGCTCCCTTAGAAGACCTTTCCAGAATTCTCCTCAGATATATTTTAGCTTTTTCTCCATGTGTGAGTGCTCTGCAGGGAGTGCTGTGTTTGCGGGGAAAAAGAAGCAGCAGCGGGTGCAAAAATCTGCCCATCAGTGCTCCCAGGGAGCACCCTGCCACTGGGGCAGAGTCTGGCTTTGCAGTGACTTCTAATGGCTCTTTACTTTGAATGTCATTGAGTAATGAAACAAAATTTCCTCTTTGGTTTTTACCCTTTATCTTCTTGGGGTTTTTCTGAGAGAAAAAAAAAATAAATGAGATCATGTCTGGTATTGTAGAGAATATGGAAAACCTGTCAAGGGCCTTTGGAGCAAAGGAAGTGGCTCAAAAGAATGGCTCATCTCAGAAGGCTGGAGTGCTGGCTGCTGGTTCCAGCGGGATAATTCACATCCACCACTCAGGGATATGTATGTCCTGCCTGATATTTTAGGCAGCTTGGAACAGAAAACACGATCACTTCTAATTTATGGTTTTCAGCAGTTTCTTCAAATATGTTCTGCTAAGATCTCTGGTCTAGTTGCAGAGGATTTATTTTTTCACGGTTTTGTTAAACTCATCTAAGGCATATACACTGAAAACACACGTATAAAGGCTGTATAAAGGGAATAGATTCACTGGCTTTGAATCTTCCTGGAATGAAGGCTTGCCCCTGGCTCTTTATTTGTGTCCTTGCAGCCCTGTCAGCTATCCAGTTGCATAGCCCTGGCTTGAAATTATTTTATGTGTCCTTCAGTGTATCTCTGGAACATGTCCTCAGTGTACTACACAAGAGCTGTCTTCAGGCACTGAAGGCACCATCCCTCCAGACCTTGCGGCTGTGTTGTTCAAGCCCTCTCACACTTGCACTGTGTAATGGGTTTACCCTGGGCTGGGAGCCAACCCCACACAGCCGCTTGCTCACCCTCCCCTCTCCTGGGGATAGGGGAGAGAATTAAAGGGGTAAAGAGAAAAAAAGACTTGTGGGTTGAGGTAAGAGTAATTTAATAACTCAACTACAATAATATTGAAAAATAGTAATATATACAAATATTCAAATGAGTGATACACAGTGACACTGCTCACCACCCAATGACCAAGGCTCAGCCTGTTCCCAGCTAAGGATCCCAGAGCAGGGAGAGTCCTTAAACCACACTCCCAGAATGGAGATAAGAGCCCAAGTGTCCCAGACTGAGAGCTGACCAAAGGAGGGAGGTGATGCAGGGAAAAGGGACCCTATATGCAGGGCATGACATGCATGATACATAATAGACCGTTGTCCACTTTGGGTCTCAACACTAAACCTAAGGTCAAATCCCAGGCTGGTAACTGCTCCCTCCCAGCTTCTCCTGCCCCTGCAGACAAGAGCACAGCAGAGAAGCTGAAACAACCTTGACTGTCCTGGCAGCAACTACAAACATCACTGTTATCAGCTTTCTTCTGAGCACAAATCCAAAACACAGCCTCTTGCCAGCTACTATGAAGAAAGTTAACTCTGTCTCAGCTGAACCCAGGACACACTGTCTCTGATCCTCTTGGACCAGGCTTTTCTTGTGAACCACCATAAAGTCTCTCTAAGATACACCTGACATCTGCCATTCTCCATCCACGCCCCAAAGCCCCAAAGGGAGACAGGATCTCTGGGTGTTTGGTCTTTTCCTGTGTGCTGGTATGGGTTGTGCCTGGTCTCTGCTGTTTAAGAGAAGATGGGGTGTGGAAGATGTGTCTGAAGAAACATCAGGAGTGCTTAACAATTTCTGACAACCTTGACTTGCTGCTTGGAGACAGTGGGCAAGACCCCTTTAGTGTGGGATTTCTTCTTGCTGGCATGCATCCTAAGACAGATGATCCTCACTGATCAGTGGGCCCCATGAATGGCAGCACTGACATCTTTCCTGTGGCATACAGGAAAAATCTTCAAGGATGGAGATGAGCATCTTCAATGGCTGGAGTGATGCAGAGCCCTCCAGGCAAGGTGCTGTGGTTTCTGCTGTGGTGGCTTACAGAAGTGCTCTAGCTGGTGTGGTTTGTCCAGACTGCGTGTGATGGTACCGTGCACTGCTGTGTGTGGGGAAAATGGTACGAGTCAAGGCCACACAAGCTTTCTTCCCTAGGACTCCAACCGAGGCACTGTCCTATGTTCCCTAAGGGCTCAACAGTGGGGAAAGTCAGAAAACTGGCCCCAAGAGCACCGCTGGGGCATTGCCATGGTGTGTTTGGTACAGCCCCCATCACCGGTACCCTCTGTTTTGCAGGGTGCCAGACTCCCCTCTCCTCTCACAGTCCAGATGGGATCCTGATGATTCCCTGATTGTATTTGTGGTCGGCTGAATTGGAGGGAACATGTGCAGAAGACAGTGTCTGAGTAGATTAGGGCCATTTCAATCCATTTGTTTTCAAATACACCCTGTTTGGTTTGGGCCATGTGGGTTTTGTTTGATAAAGGAAGAACCGCACTAAATGAATTCACTGGGTCAACAGCAGTTCACCCAGGGGGGAGGGCAAGAGCTTTGCTGGAGGAGGGATCCGCTATTAGGCAGGAAACTGCAAGAGCTTGGCTTTTCATCCTGGCGAAGCTCACGGGTCCTGATCCCCCGGCGAGCTGCACGTGATGGTGGGAAGCCCACTGCCTCCCTCGGAAACTCACGGCATCGTCAAGGTTTTTGCCTGATGAGGGAGGATAAAATGAGCTCAAGCTGTGTCTCTGAGCTGCTCACCCAGTTTGGTGGTGGTGGTGAGGGAAGGACCAAAGCTAGATGAGGAAAGTGCTTTAACCATTTCAGAGCCCAGTCCCTTCTCCTTGCAAACCGTATCAAAAGGAGTTTGGTGAGCGGTGACGGCTCCCCTTCCAGATTCCCTTAGCACAAAGGCTCTGCATCCCTGTGCTGGTTAGTCATTGAGAGAGTGAGCCACTGAATGGAAAAAAATCGGGCAAATAGTGAAGAAAAAAATAAATGAGTGTCTGTACCGCAGCCTGGTGATGGGATTGCTATGACTAGAAGCAAGAGGTGATGCAAATAATTATTAAAAAAAAAAATAATCAATGAGAATAGCAGCTTTCATTTTTCTGCTGGAAATTGCCACAGGCTATGTTCAAGGGCAAAATCTATAGCTCTGTGTGTGCGTTCTAGTGGGGAATATTCCATCTGCCCCAGTAACCTCTCTTAACAGTCCCCACTGGCTCCAGGGCAGGCTGGCAGCATGGACTGTGCTCGACTCCAGTTGGATGTGATTGCCCTACAAATGGGAGGCACGCAGAGGAGCTACGGGGAGTCCCTAATTACTTCCACCAAATATAAATCCATGATGGCTTTGACAGCTTCTGGAACTGAGAGCGATATCCCACTGCCTGGCACACCTCATGGCAGAGAACAGCTGGCTGGAGTCCCACCTTTCTTACAGATCCCAAGGCTTTGACACGAACTGGATTTCAGGGAATAGCTGCGCCTTTCGCCTTTCCTCCTTGGCCAATGATTTGTGCTCGATACCTAGTGCTCCTGCAGAAGACGTGGCCTAAGACGTGTAGAGGGGATGGCTTGTTATTGTAGAGTCACACCAGAATGGGAATATGCTGGTCACCCACTCAGGGGGGACTCAGCCTCACTGAAGCCGTGGATTCAATTAATCCTTAGGACAAATCCTGGAAGATGGGAAGCCATAAGTGTCTGTACTCCTTTTCCTCCTCTGTAATTGCCCTTTATAGCGATCCTGCTAAAGGAAGCGAGCTTTAATGAACGTGCCTGATTGATGAGGAAACCCATTGTGAGCAGAAAAACAACAGTTCCTGCTGCCTGCTTCGGGAGCTGTTGCTTCTTCCTCGCGTGTGCTGGCCTATTCCAGTGCAAATACATAGTCAGGGAGAAATCGCTTTGGCGTAGTTTTATCTTGGGTTCAAGCGATAGGTGATGACAAAGCATTTGCATCACCTGATGGTGTCCTGCAAGGCATTGCTGAGGCAGAGCTGCAGTCTGTGCAGCAAAGGTTGGTGTAGATGTGGCCCAGTGGCCGTGACAGGGGAGACTAGCTGGTACCTGATGTCTGGAGAGCACTTCAGCGTGGTCTCTGGGAGCAGCCGTTGTCTCCAGGAGATAGGATTAGTGGCTGCTGGAAGCCAAGACCAGGGTGCTATAGGACGAGGATCTTGCTATTGTTCTGAATAAATTATTTCAGTAATAACTACTCTCTGGATACAGACAGGAACGCTTATGTCATCCATGTGTTTAACTGGTCTGTTGGTTTTTCCTATAATAAAAGATTATTGCCAATTTCGTTGACCGAAATGAAACCAAACCACTGAATTCATACAGCCCCTTGAACACGTACATAAATCTCGTTCTGAATATCATGGTTTGGATGTATCTCAATGCAGTGGAGTTACTTTAGTCTTTACCGAAGTGCAGCTTCCTTTGAGCAAACTGCGGCAGACTGGCAAAGTGGTGTTAAATGACACTCTGGCAGGAAGTAAAGAGGATAATATTTCACTGAAGGAAAATTGCAGGAAGTCAGTAGAATGTCTGTTATCTTAGCTGGAGCTGGCATTTGGCCTGGTTACTAAAGACAACACCTTTTTTTTTCCTCCAAGACTTGTCACTAGCTGCTTTATGACCACGAACACCTCTGACTGCAGAGCATCACCAGTGCCTGGAGGTAATTCCAGTTCTCTCAACAGCACGGACAAAGCTGAATTTTTCTGCCCCCAAGATGAGAGCCTGGCATGAGGCTGCTTTTACCGCAGGCAAGAGAAGAGCAGCGAGAAGGGGTGCAACTGCAGACTGAAGGGGAGAGCTGGGGAACGGGGATTGCAGCAACTACTGCTGCCAGAAACCTGCGAGAGATCAGGTAAGTGACTGCTGCATCTCTTCCAAATAACCGACTGCTGCTGGAGCATCCGCAGCCTGCCTTTGCAGAGATCCTGTGGAGATGGAGCGGGCAGCACGCTGTCCCCAAGCACACTGCTGTCCCCGAGCACAGCACTGTCCCAGGCAAGCCGCTGTTCTGCTTATTTCTGTGACTGGCATCACACTGGAGCTGGGAACTCTCCTCTGGCGTGAAATAAGAAAATCACACCTGACTCACAGCTGTTGTTGAGATCTGGATTTATTTTCCAAGGCCTTGTCAGGGTAAAATCTGCTTAATTTCCAGGACCTAACAGGGGTGCTGCTCCAAAAAGAGAAGTGCACTGTGCGCACAATGAGCAGTTGGATGTTTCTGATAATTTGTAGCAGAAATGGGCAATAGTTAATTTTAGAAATTGCTGGTTATGAACAGAGGTGTACTTTGTGAACCGCAAGCTGCTGTCATGCTGAGCGCTAAGGAAACACCGCTCTTGCTTCATCAACCAGTTGATGGGGTTACTAGGGAAAGCTACTTGTCAAGGAACGTGCATTTACTCTACAGCTTGGAAAGTAAAAAGGTTCTACCTCCAGCTGATGTTCTTGTGAATCAATTTATGACTAATCCCTGTTGACTTTGACAGGCTGCGATGTGAGCTCAGAACTTCTCCTGGTGGCTAGGGGAAGTCACCTTCTACCCCAAAGGTCTCTTGTGACCTTGATAGCAGCTCATCTTGGGTGACCGATTACAAAAAGTGTAGAACTAGATGTTTTGCTGCTTTGGGGTTTTCGTTCACGCTCCTCTTCTGAACTCTTTTCCTAGTTTCGTTGAACTTTCTCTCTCTCTCTCTGCTGCCAAAACATCATGTGCGCATCTGGGAGGCGTTCCAACTTCCGGTTGCAGAAATGGGTCACTCCTCATACAGGCACATTTACAGTCGTTTGCAGATGCCCAGGCTCCAAACACAGCACTAGGAGAACCTAAGAAGTGCTCTCATAGCCTGTTGCTTTCAAAGATTCACAGTATTGCCAGCCAGCATAAGCTCTGATATTTGTTCTCTTTGTCTGTCTGTCTACAATAAGAGATCTTGTAATAATCACCCGGCTAAGGATGAATTATTAATTTGAGATGCTGAAGGAGATTTGTGTCAGAGCCCAGCTTTGGGTGGGTGGCTTGCACAGAACTTAAAAGCATTTCTAGCTCAGCTCCCTGCCTCATTCTGCATTCTGTGCCATTTCTCTCGCTGCCTCGGGGCTGAATGTTTCAGAAAGTTGGAGCGGGAATATTTTTATTCATCCTGTTACATGAAGTTAATCTCGTGTAGCAAACCAGCTGTGTAATGTTTTGTATTAAATCTCATGTCTTCCCTTGGGTGTGATTAAAATTCAGGTGAAGGGGTTTTATTTTTAAATTTTATTTCCCCACTCCTAACGCTCTCGAGGGGCCATTAGGCTTCATTCCTAATAGCTTGCCATCACCTTGCCTCCGCCGGTCCTGCTGCACGCGCAACTGCACTTCTCTGACGGATGAAGGGTGAAGGCTCTTGGGTGACTTGTGCACATGCTGCACATTAGTGAAGCCACTTCTGGCTCAGGTGAAGGGACGGCTGCTCCCCGGCTTGCTTGGCAAATTCTCTACTTGCCTGTTTATAGCCCTGGAACACAGCAAATCCCAGTTGGAAGAAGACCAGCTGCTCTATCAATACCCTGAGCTTCCCAAAAACTATTTCTTCAATTCAGTGGCTGTTTCCAAGGAAGCCAGAGTTTCCATTCTCATCCTTTCTAACATGCCATTGCTTCTGCTTGTGACAGGGGTGTTTTCCCCCATTCTGTCAGGTTGAAAAGAAAAGCCCCTTCTGTCTGCCTCTTGCAGAACCCCTGCTCACCTCTGAACTCCTCAGCTTCACTTTGCATGATTTCAGAAAACTCCCGCTAACATTTTCTTCGTTGTGTTTTTAATTTTCGCAGCCACTTCTGCAATTTGTTATCACAGCCAGAATCAAAAGTGCCAAAAATTGTCACGGACGGCTGCGCAAAGGGGCTGGTTAGAGCAAGAGGGAGGAGCAGGAGGCATCAGAGCCTTCGCCAGGCTTTCCACACCTCTCAAGTTTTAAAAGGATTTGAGCTTCTAGTAGACTGGAAGAGTGTCTTGGGGAATTTTCAAACCAAATCTAGATTCTGGATCATTCTCTGGGGGTAGCTCAGAAAAACAGGAAACAAGGAGATGCTTATTTTCTCTCGCCCTGCGAGCTTTCGTGATGGATGTACAAGAAGTTCATCTCAGGAGGTGGGTAAAGGCTACTCCGCTAAGAAAATGTGTCCTTGGCATTATTTCATTGAAAACAGTCTAGCAAAACCAGGGGTGAATTTGGCTCCAAGCTTTAACAAATCCACAGTTTATCTCTTCCTGATAGGAAACAGCGGCTGGTAACTCACAATGTTGTTTAGAACATTCACAGCAGGAATCAGCCAGATAAGGGGCTCACGTAGTTCCAACCCATGTTTCACAGTGCCCTGAAAGAATCCACGGTTTTAAGCTGTAAAATCACCATATTTGTACAGCAGTCCTTCTGACTAATGAGTGTTCAGCCAGTGAAAGGGTTTTCATCTTCAGGTAAAGAAGCCTCATGTCTGACATAGCCAATAGAGGTGCAGTCGTGTGGTTTGCTCGCAGGTTAGGAGCCCTAAATTCTAATCCTGATGCTGGCTTGGGGAAATCACTGCATATCCCTGGCCTTCATTTGCTCTCACTTGTAAAAATGGGAGGCTGATCAATTAGTGCCTAATGAAGGGTTCACAAGGACCATTCATTTTATTATTACACTTGTAAAAATAACCGATCTGAACCTAGCCCTGAGCCTGCCTCGACCCTGCTGCAGAGCATGCAGCAATCTCCCAGCTCCTGTACCCAGCACGGATGCTCTATTCACTTACGAGTTCCCTTTTGTTGACAGAAGAGCAGGGCTGCCTCATGCATACACGCACAGAAGGACTCTTGAGACTGAGGAAAAAAGAAGCAAAACCTTGTGCAGTTTTTTTTTCTGCCCTGGCTGTGTGTATGCTTGGCAGTGAGGTGCATGACAAGTGAAAAGAGGTCTGCAGGGAAGTACTATCTTTTATTAATGAAAGTTGGCATAACTGAGAAAAAAAAACAGAGAAGCTTCTGGGAACAAAAGAAAGCTTTGTACATTTTGACAGTTATCCCAGCGAGGTTGTAGTAGCATCACCATCCAATGATTGCTTCATGGACTTGTTAGGATATGACATTTTCATCTGTCACTGGAGGTCGGTCCAGATCTTAAAAGCTACACCCCACTTAGGGCACTGAATTTGACCATGAAAAGTCTGGGGACTGTGTGTGATGTCTAGCAACCTTTGTACCATGCAAACTGGGTGTCAGTCCTAATGCTCCAGGTCACTGACACCGTGGGTGCACTTTTCAGCCTTCCTGTGGTCGTTTTACAGGGCCACAAGCGTTTATCCCAAACAGCAGACAGTCCAACCTTCTGCATTTAATAACATTCTATTGTACGTGACACCAGGAAAAACTTCAGGTCCTTCCACGCCAAAGATCACAATTCCAGCAATCTTCCAGCTTTTACTGGTAATACCCATGGAAACCAGTTTCTTCAGAACAGGGAATCGTTTTGCCGTAGGACACCTTTCACCGAGGGGCCCAGTGGGGTGACTGGTTTGGAGCTCTGACGATGTGCTGTTTGTGTTTTTCTCCTTAACCGTATTACGTGTGCTTCAGAAGAATTTGCTTGGGTAGGACCTTCTACCAGGTTCGAGGGGAGCTATCACCACTTTCCTGGCTAGGGACCCCTTTTTACATAACGACACGAGGATCCTTTGCTTCAGTTGGCTCTCTGGAGGGAGTCATTTGGGGAGAAGTGAAAGACTTTGATGAATGGCATCAACTTACATCCCTCAGGAGGATTCCATATGTTTTTAGCAGATGTTTAATGAGTTATGGCAACACAACTGGCTGTGTTGAAACAAATTGCAGGGTGACCATCTAACTGCTGTCAGAAGTGAAGTTTTCAACACTTCCACCCTCCCCCTGGCAGTTGCTGCTTTTCTCTGTCGATACCTGTAAACTATGTACCATATATTTGTCAGAAAAAGCATGAAGAACTCTGATTGTCCAATAAAGTGTTATTTAATTGGAACAACTCAAGAAACAATAAACCCTGAAGCTATATTTGTTAGCTTTTTTTTTTTTTTTTTTTGTAAAGGAGAAAGGTGCTTTGTAAAATGTAATGAGAATGAAAATAGCTTCAGGATTTTAGTGTCAGCTGCAGTTTTAAAAGTGCATTTGAGCGTGTGTCCCCCCCCTCCACCCCCTTTGTGTTGTAAGAGAAATGCAAGCGCCAAGAAGCATCAAAACATTTGGGGATAGATGTTTGGATGAGTAAGGCACTCGTCTGGGATCCAGGATCTCCTAGTTCGTGTCCTGGAGCTGCCACAGACCCCCTACTTCTTCAGCGTTCATTCTTCATGCCTCACTTTCCTATACATCAACAGGGATCACTGTTCCTCTGTGCTTGTCTCTCTTGTGTGTAAAGGTGTAGAGGAAAGGGACTGCGGAGTGTCTGGTACAATGGGGGCCTCCAGTTTTGCTTGTCCTTAGAGAAAATTACTGACAAGGTTGTGGGAAACAAAGCTTGTTTCCATATAGGGTCCCAGAAGTACAGGAAAAGCTCAGCTGCAAATGTCAGAGGGAATATGGAACGTTGAGAACTTTCTCAAAGGATGTGCAGTTGGAAATCTTGGGGTTTTGGCATAAGCTCTGTTTTAGGAAACTTAAGGATAAAAGCAAACGGTGGACAGGATATTTTCTGGGGTTTTTTTCAGTTCACTAATATACAGCTTTACCTGTTAGCAGTGGAGTTATAATCTTAAATATGTTCATTTTGCTTTAAAAGTACCTCTTCGATGCTGAATATTACAAAGAATTCTCTTAATTGAGATTTTTCTGGGTGGAGTCCAAAAGTTCATTCAATCATTGCTTCTGGAGTTTTGGTTTTAGGCACCGCTGCCAGTTCTTCTGTGGAGTCTTGCGACTTCAAAGACAAGGAAGGAGCGAGGTGGGCAGGGAAGCATTTAGGAAAATGATGTCTTACCTATTTGAGTATCTCGATGAGCACGAAGGGTTGTTCAAGGATTGGGTAATCTTAAGAAGAGCATGTCTTTTGCCCTTACAAGCCTGTTTCCCGTCTTGTGGTCTGTGGGTCTGAGAGACGTGAGAAGGTCCTATGCGAAATGCTGACAAAACATGCTTTTTCCCTTCAGAAAAACATGCATGTACATTGCCACGTGGTCAAGTAAACAGGAAAACAACATTGGGAAGAACAAATCTGTAAATGAATATTCAAAATGCAGCTTAGTTCTTGAATTAGAAAAAAAATAAATTACCATGGCAAAGCTGCATGAGGGCCTGTGATATTTTTTTTTCTCCAAAATGTTAGTTGTTGCTTGGATGACAATGATTGGGAAACGCCGATATTGACAAAGAAACCAACTCGTAAACAATTTCGCTTCAATTTTCCCAGCTGAGCCTGGGAAAGCAAAACTGGGTTGCAAACTCCACTGGCAAGGTTTTAATTAAGATTTTAATAATGAAGCTTGAACAAACCTCTCGCTACCAGTATGTCAACTGCCCCCTCAGCCAGTTTTTCCCAGGCCTGCCGGGGGGGCCCTGGGAAAGGCGTCTGACAGCAGCCAAGCCAGCACGCTGATCAGCGTCGCTGCAGCCAGCACGATGCGTGCTTGACATTTTGGAAAAAACAAGCTCGTGTGCTTTGGGAGCAGGTGATGGGGTTCAGACAGGCGATGTATCATCTCCAGCTCTTGGTGGCTCACACCCAGCTGGGTTTGCACTCTCAGAAGTGCTGTTCAGAGTCAGTAACACTGGGATTTCTATTGAGCATGCCTTGCTTCTGGAACATGCCGCGGTTATCTGGAAATAGGCTGGTGCTGGGGTTCCAGAGAGCATCCTTCTGCCCGCCTGCCCAACGTGTCAGGCCAGCTCTGGGAATCACAGCCAGGCTGGATCCTGGCTGGATTCCTGCTTTATCTGCCTTCGCAGCAAATTGGGAAAGACAAGAGCAGAACTATGGAGAGAACAGAATGGGAAAAGCCAGGGAGCAGTCGGAAGGCAAAGGTGGGGAGGCCAGGGGAGGAAGCAACAGGGAAAGTGTGAAGCTGAGAACTGAGATGTGAAGCACAGAGAGGAAAGGGTTCCCGCTTCGGAAAACTCAAGCCTATCAGCGATGTAATGGAGAGATTATTGGGATGATGATACATGTGATGTAATATTCAAGGGATGAACTCTTCAGACAGTCAGAGGGCTGCAGCTCCAGGCACTTCTGAAACAGGAGAAAGTGGCTTCAGGGCTTTGGGCTAAACCATGGGACTTGTTCTGATTTCAGTCTAGTGATGTATTTATCTGAAAACAAGCAAAACAGCCCTCTGCAAGTTTATCTATCATCAGACTGGCTGTATCCAAGGTTGCTGGTATGCTTTAAGTTCACGGAGGATATCCTATATCCTTTACACATAACAAAGAATGTAAACTCCGGCTTTAAACGCAAAACTCAGTTCAGCGCTGGCTGGGATTCACAAAGCAGCTCCTTCATGACAGCAAAAGCACTATAAAGTCGGGAAGCTCATTTTCAGTAGTGGCCCCTTGAATTGCACAGCTGAGCATGTAAGAGCACTATTGTGTCTATGCGAGCATGTGGAAGATTCGAAAGCTAGGGTCACGTATAGTTGACTTTTGTTCATTTACAAAACAGCTTCATGGAACCAGGATGGAAAACAGAAAACGCATACAAGTCTTAGGATACATTGCCTGGGACTTTTTTTTTTGCAAAATATCAGCATAATGATGTCACCGGGGGGGAGGGAGGGGGTGCAGTTGGAAAAATGCCAAGAGTGTCCCTGGTGAGGGATGGATCTTGTCTATAGAATCTGGAGCTGTTTCAAACTGTGGTATTTTGGGGAGGACTGAGCCCACTCAATTCCCTAGAAACCCTCTGCAGGAGGTCTGTGTATCAAGGCCACTGAGCAGGGACAGGAGTCAGGTGGCTAGACAGACACACAGACGTTTTTGTGGTTTATTCACCAGGTACACAGCAAAACTGCCTGGCGTGTGGGGTCCCAGAACGGGGCTGTGACAGTGCAGGGGTACCCGCGTGGGATTGTTCCAGGGGTGCGCAGAGGGAGGACCAGCAGAGCCCAGCTGGACAGGTCTGCTGAGCACAAATGTCATCTCTGCCTGAGAGAACTGCGATCTGCTGCTCCAGGAGTATGACAAGCCAGCCTCCTGGAAAATAGCACTCTGAGTCCTTTGGAAAGGAATTGAACAGGGAACAAGGCTATTACCTCCTGTCAAACTGTGTCTAATAAAGAAATGGAAATCCCCTGCTCTGACACAAAGACCAAGGAGAGACGGGACCATGCTGTGACACAAATAAATGAACAGGGAAACTGAAATGGAAAAACATGGGCCCCAACATTACGAGAAAATATCAGACCTTGAAATGATTGCCTGTCTTAAGCAATAAACTGGAACAAAGCATACGTTCCAAATATGATCTGCTTGGGTAATCTAGTTTTGCTACCACACAGAAACGGATTTGGGACCATAACTGTTAAATTCTATGTGTATCTCCCTATTTCTATGTCACGTTATGAAAAAGAGAAAGCCAGTGCCAACAAATATCTGCACCTGGGGAGCCTTGTAACTGTTCATTACCAGATACATGAGGCATTAGCAGAGATTTTTATTACGGCAGTGCTGGTGCATCTTTTTTCTTTTGCACTGCAGTGTTAGACATTCATGTTGTCTCTTGTTCTAATAAGCTTTGAGAGTCTGGATTCACATCCCCCATCCTCTACAGCATCATGAAATAAACAGGACTTCTTATCAGCACAAGGAGCCGTCTGCATACCACCGCTTGCAGGATTTGGCCCTTGACAGGATTGCAAATTTTTTAGTGCTGTTTCTGCTGTTACATGTGAGCACAATGTCTGATTTACTAACACCCCTGCTCCTGAGCTGTTGATTCTCACTGAGAGTCACAGCATTACTTCTGCACCCCTTTTCCTTCCTCAGTTTCCTTCCCTCCAACCCACCGAGTGCTTTTGCGAGCATCAGGACCAGTGAAGTGTCATTTCCCAAGGGGACAGCTGAGTCAAACCCTCATGTGGATTCCCTGGTGTCTGCGGGATGCTGTTGGACTCCGGATACAATCATCCTATGAGCAAGAGCAGGAACAGAGATGACCTCTTCTATACAGCTATCTGTTCTTCTGAAATCCGTAGTTGTCAAACTTCATTGAAATTATTTCACTGCGCGCACACACACACACACACACACACACACACCCCCAAGGAAACCAGGTTTAGGAAGATTGGTCGTGGGCTCTCCATCGGGCTTGCTGTGCATTTTGAAAAGCTCTCCAATCCCTCAGTGATTCTTTGTTGGAAGTTTTCTCTGACAGGTCGCTGAAGGCACTTGGGCACCTCTCCCTAAGACACCCACCAACAAATGACCTCCCACCCTCCTGCTCTCCTCCTTTCTCACCCCAGGAGCATCAGAACCCCACCAGCTCTTCCGGGACCCCTCCGGAGACGGTGAGCGGGGGTAGTCCTCCTCCCTCCGAGCTCAGGGGGGGGGGTGGCTCAGGACAAACCCCCCGAGGGAGGAGGGTCCCAGCCTGCCTTGCCCCTGGACCACCCTCCCCCGAGGGACTCCCCAGCCTTTGGGGGACACCGGCCGGGGGCACCCGGGAAGTTGCCTAGGGAGGGGCCGGCGCCGGGCGGGAGAAGGGGGGG
>VZTO01028213.1:258684-277114 GCA_013400615.1 Syrrhaptes paradoxus
CGCGGCTGGCGGGCACCGGGCGCGCAGGCGGTGGGAGCGCAGCGCTGCCGGGAGCCGCCCGCTCGGTCCGTCCCCGGGGAGCTGCCGCCGCGGGAGCTGCTGCAGCCGCCGGCAGGTAACGGGCCGAGCTGGGGTTCGCTTCTCGGTGCCCCCTGGCTCTGCGCAGCAGCGTTGCCGAGGGTTCCCGTCCCCATGCCCCGGGCTGCCGGCTCCGGACCGGCACCGCGCCGCCCTCCCCTCCCTGCCGCTGCCCCGGGACGCGTGGGGTGCGGGCACCCACGGGAGGGGGGTCGTCTGCCCCCGCCACGGTTTTTCCCCGCTGTGACTCCTCCGGCGGTAGCGCCGGGAAGGAGCTGGGGGGGGTGGGGGGGAAGTAGCGGCTCTGCGGGGTTGGGCTCCGGGAGGGTCTCAGAGCGTGTCCTCAATATTCCTGGACTTTATTGCCTCCCTTCCCCCCCCAGCGGGACCCCTCGAGTTGTGAAGGCGAGGGGAGGGACCGGAGGCTGTGCTGGGGGGGCTCAGCCCTGCGTTTGGAGCGGTTTGGGGGTGTGCCGGCCCCCCCGGAGTTTGGATGGGAGGGAGCGGGGGGTTCCCCGTGTGGCTGACTTCAGTCCAGGCCGGCACGGATGTTCGTTTTCACGCTTTGCTGACGGGCAGGCTGCAGTCCCGCCAGCCTGGGTCGGTCCCTGCTGTCTGATGGAGATTTAGAGCTGGAGCAGCATCTCGGTGATGGTGTGCGGGGTTTATAAACTGTGCGGCTGGGCACTTGAAGTTTGATCACAACTTCTGTATTTAGATCTTGTAGCGAGAGCGCTTTCAGATGCGTTGTACTTGGGGTGGTTTTCTTGTGAAGTCTGGTAATGGTAATTTCTTTTTTTCTTAAAGCAATTAGGAAGTTCAGCCTGGTTACTGCTTGTATTTCTATAATAAGAGTAAATTTGAACACAAGTAATAGACTCTAGGCACACATTTGAGTGAATAGCCAGTGGCTACCAAAGCTTCTTGGGCAGGAGTGCACTGGGGATGGCTTCGTGCCTGGCTGGGCGTACGCAAATTGTGAGCACAGGCTAGCCCTGGGATTTTACTAGTGGGTAAAAAGTGTGTGGAGTTACTAAAGAGTTGTCTTAATTCAGCAGGGTGTATCCAAGTGTTGGATGGGTTCTACCAGTCAAATGCTTGTTTTGGTATTTAGTGCTTTTGTGAGGAGCAGCAGTTGTTCTGTCTCTAAAGTGTGCAAACTGAGAGCAAGTTGTAGGGATGGCATTGGGGAAGTAGGGGTGTTTATCTTTTTCATAAGTTGGGGTGAATCTCCCAAATTCCCCTGTGTAGTATAATGTATGGATGTGCTTCTTTATCACCTGCTTTCACTGAAGTATTTGTATAGGATGTTAAAATGATGTGGATGTTTGACCCTCCCTGGAAGGCAGTTCGTGTTTCTGTATTTGTTGTGGCTGAGGCACAGCTTTAGTTGGCGTACGCTAAAATACCACACCATGCAGTTCTGCCATGAATTCAAGCCTAGTGGAGTGAGGAGAAGAAAGGAAGCGCTTTAACTTTTCTGAAATCCTGCAGGCAGCCAGCAAAATCAAGATAAAAATTCCTCCTGCTTGTCCCACCCTTTCTGCAAAACAGACCTTGGCCACGAGTCGCCGTGTGTTTAAACCCCGTGAGAGGCAAAGGGGTTGTGGGTTGGGAAAGGGACGGATGGGATGCACTCCCCAGAGGGCAGCGGGGTCGAGGGTGGGCGGCTCGGGTGGGCGATGCTGGCAGTTTCCACGAGAGGGCTTTCGTGCTGTGCCGTGTCAGCCCGGCTCTTCGACACAGCCTTTGTGGGTACGGAGGAGTGGGGTGAACTTGAGGGTGGCTCTCCCTCGTAGGGTGAGTATTTCAGATTTCCTTTGTAAATGATGGGGAAATCCCTTCTTCCCCCTGGGGGGTAAGGATAAGACATCCTGGGAAAGAACACCACTCTTCCGTTTCCAGGCTGGCTTAGAACTTAGAACGGATCCCAGCAACTTAATTTCCCCGCAGTGGAGATGGAGAAGAGGCTGAGTGTGTTTCTCACAAAAGAGGAGTGGGGTCTGAGTGTTTGCATCCTGGCCTCAGCTGATAGCAGCGGATGACTCTATCCTGGCGTGATCTCATTTTTTGGCTGCTTTATCATGTATTATACGTCTCAGGGTGGGGCTGGGCGAAAGGGAACGGGAATCATTGTGTGCATATGAAAATGCTGAGCTATCCTTAAGTCCTGTGCCAAGTTGCCTGTGTGTTGTTGAATTCCAATAATTTCATACACACAGCATCGCAGGTTGGTTTTAAAAGGCAGAAACTGCATCTGCAACCAGGAATAATACTGCAGTCCATAAAACATGAGAAAACATCTGTTATTGTGACTTGCATTTGTTTCTCTCTCCTTGGAATAACCAAGCTGACAGCTCAGACAGGTTTAATGTCCTGTGCCGAACCTTTGGTCCTGCATCCCATGGCTAATGGTGACTCACAGAATTGATAAATCCAGCTCCTGTGGAAAGAGCTTCCAGCCACCTCCCGGTGTGGAGCTGCTCCCTGGCAGCAGACGGTGGTGGACAAACTGGGGTTTCTGCAGAACTACGGCTATCCCGTGCGCTTGCTGCAGAGCTGGCTGGGGTCTCTGGAGTTTTCTCAGCGGTAGGGCTGAGTAAGTGAGCCAGAGGGGCTGTGCTGCTGCTGGGGTAGCATTTTCCCTCCTAGCACCTTTTATCTTGCCTTAATCTGTCCCAGGTTGAATACTGTAGGCAGCTGAAGCAGAGCCATCTCACGCTTTGATGTGTGTTTATTGGCTCTAGCCTCGTATTCTCTTGCTTATTTTTTTTTTCTGCTTAAGTTAGGCTGCTCTCTTCCCACCCCACCTCCCCAAACAAAAAAAAAGAATTCGAGCAGGTGAGGCAAAAAGTGAATTAAGTGACTCTGTATTTTTGTGAATGGGTTTCTTGCTTTGCCCCTGCCTTCTGGAAGATCCCTTTGTAATTAAAATATTATGACTGTCCTTATGGTAGCCCATCACTTGTGGCAAGGATCCTAATTTGACGTCAATGCAAAAATACTGGTTTCTGGCATAAGGGCAGATGACATTTCATAGCTAGTGCATGCTCTTTTTTTTTTTTTTTTTTTAACCACAGTGCTGAGACCATATGGGCAGATAATGAGTTTAAGCTGATAAACAGCTTACAGATTTGGCCAAATAAAGGACTTTCTCCCTAGAAAACACATTTTCCTTTAAAATAAATAATGCAGTTCCTGTGTTTTTATTTAGTTATCTCGAGTCCTGTCCTCACCAGGCTGCAGGAAAACAGACACAAGTGCCCTGGGAGCAGAAGCTACTGGATTTGTGGGGCCGTGGCTGGTAGCTGAGGGACGGCTGGGAAGGAGGAGTTCCGATAGTACTAGGCTGAGGCTGAAGGTACCTAAAGAAGCAGATGGCAGTCCAAGTTGCATTCGGAGAGTTTTGTCAGGTAGTTATTGACATCCTGAGGATGAGTCATTGCATGGGGTGGGTGGTAGGTCCAGGGTCTGTTTGGGAGGTATGATTAACACGGATGATTACCTATTCTCCTTGCTGATCCTGCCGGGCTGCTGAAGCAGTCCTTGTTCAGGGGTATTGTTGCAAGGTGATCCCTGCTTTTACTTTTTCAAGAGTTTTTGACTTGTATTAATTAGTATGATTTTTTGTTTGTTTAATTAAACTGGCTTATCAATAAAATGTGAAGGAAATGTTTGGACCCATTTTTTTGTTTTTTGAGGAAAAAACCCTAAGTGGTACAGAGTGAGGGTTGGGAAGTGAATTGCTTTGCGAAGTGGTGGTCTTCACTTTAAAACAGTGACTCAGAGCCAAGTAGTGTGTTTGCATGAGGGGGTGAAGCCTGTGGATTTCTCCGCCAGTGAGCACAGGAATGAGCTGTTTTGGATCTGAAAGTGCTCGTTCCCTTTTAAGCTGTTTCTTAGGAGTTATCTTTTTTTCTTTTTTTTTCTTTTTTTTTTCCCCCTTGGAAATGATTGTTAATTTTAATTGGAAGTAGCAAATGAAGGAAGAAAAAGGTTGTCCAGGAAAATCAGTCCAGACAACTCCGTTCTTTCTGATGACGGTTATTCCTTCTAATACTTCCTTAAATATTTTGTGTATTTGTGTGTTCTCAGCACTGGAAACACTACCGGACTTTAATTGTGTTTCACATGAGGATATGTTCCAGATGTCTACAGCTTTGCTTTCTGATGGTCGCTGCTATCTCATTGGTAATTGATGTGACAGCCGAACTGCGTTTGGTCTCACCGTTGCTCATGACTGCACAGTTCAGCATTCCTTTTGTGTCTGTTCCTTCCCCTACACCAACATTTCTCATTTTCTTTTTCACTGCTCTTGCAGTCTTGAGTTTCCAAAATGTTGAATGAGTTATCCTATCCCTTAGTTCCAGAGGATTTGTGTGAATTCAGCACCTGCCAAATAGGTGATGGGACTTCTTGTGCTCTTGGAGCGTTTAGCAGCTGCTTTGCTGTTCATCATTTCTGGGCTGGTAAAGATCTGTCATGGGCTAATTCACTATAAATTGCCTGAGACTGAAAGAAGTGGCTGTAGGAAGGCGGTGCATTGATCTTTTGTTGTTAACCACACCAGCTGCTAAACCAGTTTGTCAGCATGTTTTTATTTATTTTTTTACATAGATAAGATTTAAAGAAACAAACCATAAACATACTTTGATCCTACAAATTGACCCCAAATGGGGTTTGCTTCTGCACCTCTGCCACCTTCTGTCCTCTAGCAATGGGCTTGAAGGATTTCCATTTTCCCAAAAGTTGGTAAGAATTCAGTTAAAAGAAAACCCAAACCAGCATCTTGTCATTGTCCTTGGAGATAGTGGAAGTGGGGTTTTGGCTGTCACAGGTTTTTAGTACGTGTCTGTTACGCACGGGATCCCTCCTCTCTGTGTAGTACCTCCAGCGAGGATTCCAACAACTGGGAAGTCTCTGGGAGTTCTTGTCCTTTGGGGCTTGTTTTTGGCCATCAGGATGTTCCCTTTGCTATATATTTACTCAAAAATCTTGGTCTAAAACTGAAGTTTCCAGATACTTGAGAAATAAATGGAAAGGTTAGTGCAGAAGAGTCAATTCTTAAACCCAAATGATGTTCAAATTTATTTATTTATTTTTTTTAACCAGCGTTTATCACGTCAGGGAGAAACAGAAGATGCTTTTGATGAAGTAAGTGCTGAAACTGAATCTCATCCATGTGCTTGATAGTACTTGGTTCTGTGACCGTCCAAGGGGGTTGCATGGTTTTGTGAATGAGGGCTTAGGTGTGAGTTTGCTCAACTGAGATGTCGATTAGTGTCAGGACAAAGTCTGACAATGGTTGTTGATCCCAGGGAAGTGGGACTGACCCAAGCTGCTAACGTGAAAAGCCGTGCCGTATAGCAGAGATAATAATAGCTCTTATATTCTTTCAGGCTTCTCACCTGAGTCATAAACAGCTTTAAATACATTTTATGCCATCCCAGCTGTCTGCAAAGCCAACAGGACACAGGAGCGGGGATGGGGTAGGGGACCATATGGTGGCTTGGTGGCTGGGGGTCAGTGGCACAGCCTGGCGGGGGCTTGGGAGCTGGGGGGCCCTGGCTGCAGCTTGGGCTGTGTGTACCATGTGTGATTACAGCCCTGACTGGTTCAGCAGCTCTGTGCTTCGCAGAAGGCTCCGCGCTGGAATTGCAATGCTAGCAGCTTTCCTTCGTGGCCCCATGCCCAGTTTGAAGAAGGGTGATTTTGGTCATATTGCTAGACGTACGTATTTATGGCTCTGTTTCGTCTCTTAAAATTAATCTGTTGGGGTATGTTTAACGTTATTATGGAAACAGTTACTATATTTACTCCTTAGGAAAAGCTTGGTGTGTGACGGTCTGTGAGGAGGGAGTTTTAGAGCAGTAAGGATTGCACACAACGATGGTGTCTACACTTCTTTGGGAAAAACGGTCTAAATTAAATGACTGGCAGTTTGCCTGTTCTTGAGACACAACCTCACAGGGCACCGAACTGGAACAGGCTATGCTGGGAAAGCAGCAGCAGGGCTTGTTCTTGGCTCACTTGATGGCACATCTCATTTTTGTGGGGAGCAAAGAGAACTGGATCTCCTTGTACAGAGAGAGCTGGTGCCTGTGCTGGGCTGGCTTCTCAGACCTGCTGAGAACCTGTTCCTCATGGAAGTCTGCAGGTACCTTTCAGGGTAAATGAGATCGCAATATGGAAATTCAGTGGGTTTTGGAATAGGAGTTGCTGTCACCGATGTACTTATTTCTGTAATCCTTTGCAAACAGCATGCTTTTCTGTGTCGGTCTTGGCTGATAATAATTGGTGGAACTTAATAATGATGTGGTGGATCCATGATGGACGTGTATGAGAAATAATTGAGAATAAAAGATTGAATGTCCCAAAGGGTTCTTAAGAGACGTGGACTTTGGATCTGATGTATTTTTGAACTGTTGACCACCTTCTGTTCCTGTTAATGTCAGAGGGGATTCTTGGAGCTGCTTAGAATGAGGCACTGATTTTGTGTTGACCAGCAAAGCTTTTGCTTCCCCTGGGAATGTGGCTGAAGCACAGGCACACAACAGGGGTCTTCTGGAGTTGCACCAGGCTGTTCTTCAGACTAAGATAAAAGCTGAGAGCTAGTTCTGGAAATGCTCGAGGCACAAGGCTGGAAGCACCAATAGATCTCTTTGACCCACCTTTTGCTTTGGTAGCCTGAGAATTGACAATGTAATGCCTTGCTGATGCCATGAACGGCTCTGGGTTTGCCAGCCCTGATGCCATGAACGGCTCTGGGTTTGCCAGCCGATAAGGATTTCAGCTTACAGTGATGCTTTGCCAATTAAAAACTGGTTCTCTTCTTTTCAATGCTAAGGGAAACATCAATCAGGAGCTACAGTCCAATGAGATTAGGAAAGAATAGGGCTTCCCAGAGACTGGCTGGATTAAGAGGTGGATTTTTGTGTGTGTGTGTGTGTTTGTTGTTTTTTTTTTCCCTCCTCACTGTGCTGAAAGGCGCAGGTTTCATGCTTTGCGTTTTGTGTGTTCCTATTTTGATACTGCAGTGGGGAGGGCTTGGCAGGAGAAGAATCAGACTTTAGTAGTTTAAAAACATTAATTTTCCTTTTTAATGCCACTGCAGATAGTTCCAAGTTTCAGTTTGTAGTGGATTTCTTGCGGTGTTTCTCTGTAGCGTGGTGCTCTTTGGGAACAGCTTTGAAGCTCTGCACTAGCCTTGGGGAGCAGCGGGCGCTGGGAGGGGGGTTGGACCCTCACTCCCAAGTCCCATCACTCATTTTTCCTGCTCAGAACAGAGAGGTGCAAATGCCAGCATCACTACCAACAGCCCGCTGCAGAGCCTCTTTGGCTCTGGGTGAGTTGCGTTGATCTTCCGAGCATCTGTTTTACCAGCTGTGAACATGAAGATGGGACCCCCCCCCAGCACGTGGGTATGATGAACGTCCTTGTCAAAGCGCGTTGGAACTGTGAAGCGTCTGGGTTGTTGTTGGAAAGTGTGAAGGTTTAAAATGGTGTAAGCCACCAGCTTGCATCGCTGTTAGGGAAGAGAAGGACCAACTGGGGGACCTTCTGAGGCAACAGGGGCAAAGAGCTGGGGGGAAAGAAGGGGAGTTTGCCTATGATGGAAGACCTGAGTGAGAAATGTGCCTCATTCTAACCTTTTCCACAAGGCCTAAGTGGATTTACTTGGAGCCTTGTCCGTCCAGGGCTGGGGTTTGCTGTCATACCACAGCGTGATGCAGTTTTATTTCCTTTTGTTGTTTTTCCAGTTTCCCCCCTCCACACACTTGCATTTTATGATCAAAGCTCCGTTCTTTAAAGATATGCCAATGCCTTGTAATAACGTGCAGAAGATCCCCTGTGGGGAACAGTTCTGATTAGACGCTGAGGAATTCTTTAATTCTCTACATACTTGGTACTATTGAGAACATCCTGTTGATAAGAGGTGGGGCTTTTTTCCCTTGCTGTTACTGCCTCTCCTCTGGCTCCCCTCCTCCCCAGGCACTGTGCTCATCCTTTATGCTTTCCCGTTGTCTTGTCTTATATAAACTCAGTTCCTCGGTTCTTGCATTCGGTTCATTCTTTTATCTTCCACAGCACTCTATGAATGCTTAAAAATAATAAATATTAATAATAGGGCTCTTTGAACCGGCAGGTTCTTTGCTGCTTAAACTCACCTTTTCCTGCTGCTTCTCCCCTATTAAGAGTTGCTATAATCTGCAGATTGTCGCTGTAATAACTTCTGCAGCGGTGGCTGGGCTTGCGACAAGCATTGGATTATAGCTCCAGGTGGGGAAGCGGCAGCAGGAGCAGAGATCCTTGAACACACAGAGATGATGTTTCCATTGAAAAATTCTTAGCAAGAAAGGAAGAGAAGCCAAAAAAAAAATTCAGCATAGAAATAGAGCTATTTATCTAAATAGCCCTTCTTCCGCAGGTTTCCACAGAGTGTCAGTGACCTGTGTAGGATAATCCTGTATGGCACAAAATCCTGTACGTAGAAGAGGAAAAGCATTATTTCTGGAGAACATCGCTTAAGAAGGCTGTGCTTTTGGAGGTGCTTTCCATCCAGTTCATAGGGAGTGTCTTCGGTCAGCAAGACAAACTGCGAGGTGCATCTGGGATATCGCTGGGCGCTTTCTTTCCATTCCCTCAGCAGGCAAGGCAACCTCTCCTCTGAGCTACAGAAGAAGATGCTGTCTGTCCCCGTGGGTAAAGCTGTCCACGTAACGTACAGGCAGGCTCCAGAGCGTTTACCACATGCCCACATATGCAGCGTTTTTCCTGTCTCGGGTCATACAGATGAGTGAACAGGGATGGAGCGGGTGACGTCTTCCCACCACACCTCCTTTCCTGTGTTTAACAAGACAAGCTACCAGCTTAGGAGAAGAAGAGAGAATCCCAAGGTGTCAGGGCAAACTTCAGGAAACCTTATTTGTTTCTTCTGCGCAGCGTTGGCTTGGCGCTACGTGGCAGAGGCGAGCTGTTCCTGAGCAGAACCTCCGTTGGATCGGTTGCTTCCAGGCTTGAGTCTCCATCAGAAACCACACGGGTTACTATTTGAGGCTAGGACTGGCTGGGAGTTTTTTCAAGGAAACAATTTGCCTGGAGAAAATGCTGATTTATTAAAACCAGTCCTGCTTTGTGGGAAAGGGTTGGTCTCCGCTCGGTTCTCCTTGGGTGGATTTCTTGCGTTTGGGTATGGAATTTCTTAGTCAAAACAGAGAGGCTGGTTAGGAGCCAACTGCTTGGGGTTTTTTCACCTCTCCTGTCACCGATTCAAAACAGGGTCCTGGAATTAGGTTTCCTCCATGCCAGAAACGCATGTCCTACCGGCACGACTGAGTTCTAGAGAGCACATGGGGTTTTGCGTGAGGATTCCAAGGTGGATTCCAAACCTTCATCCCTCTGTGAAATGGAAAAATATTTCAAGTCTCAAAAAAATGGGGTCGAGTGAGAAAATAAGTTCCCACCCAAGTGTCCTTGTGTCTCCCCCAGTGGCCTTGCTGTCTTTCCTCACGGGTTCTGCAGGCTTGTGTCTCCCTGGGATGGAGCAAAGAATCTCTGGAGACCTTGGCAAAATAATCAGCACATCAGTCACAGGGGGAGAGGGACTGATCCCGAAGCACTGCTTTCTCTGAGAAATATTATTAAGTGGCCAAGGAAAATAGAGCTGAACGCTGCTGATGTGTTTGTGCCTGGGCCATTATTGTGGGACAGGGTAGGAAAAATAGTACCTAGGGCAAGAGAATAGCTTCTTGGAAGAGGATGAAACACCCTCCTGCTGGTTGGATTGCAGAAAGCTCAGGGAAGGCAAGGGCAAGACATGGTTTTGGTAACACGCCCCTTTCTTCCCATTTCTTCTCTCCCTTCGTCTCATGGAGAACAAAGTGGTCTGCTCTTCATCCTTTCTCAGCTCTCCTTGGAGAGTAAGGAGATGAGAAGGAGCAATCCAGGAGGGGATGTCGGGTAAGGCCTGTGTGCGCTTGGCCAGGGTGGTTGTTCTCCATGGCTGCTCTGAATGCATCCTGCAGAGCATCTCTGAAGCCCCCGCAACTGGTTCCTCCAGGGCAGCCCAGCCACTTCCATCCCCATGGGCTGCTTGGCTGCCTGGGGAGGAGAGGGGGGGCTTTCAGGGGCTCCCTCTGTTTTGTAAAAGGTGAGATTGCAGAACTGAGGTGCACGCTCCAGTTCTGATCAGATGAGAATGCCGTCCTGCCTTTACTTTGTGTTTTGTTCCCCTGTCTTTAAAAAAGGGGGGCAGAAAGGCTGGGGGTTGAAGCTTCATCGTTGCATAGACAAAACGCTCCTTGAGGTTTAAATCATGTGTCTTTCCTGTTCCCAAGAAGCCACGTGCGTCCTTGGATGGTCTCTGCTGACCTGTTTTGAGAAGACTGTTGTTCATCTTGTGGTAGATGAGGAGTCTGAGCTTGCCTTTTGGTCTCAGCCCTCCTTCAAGCTGGAGCAGGAGGCGAGCAGCGTGTTCACAGCACACAGAAGCGTGGGGCAGCAGAAGCCGGAGGAAACCAGAGCCAGGATCTCCCTGCGCTCCGTTGGGTGTGGCACAGAGGGATCCACACCGATAGTCGTCTCTGGAGATCACACGGTGTCAAATGCTTCTGGATTTGAGATGGGCTCTGACATGTCTGACCCCCAGGCAGAGATGCAAACCCCAGATATGGAGTGTTGGGAAAAAAAACAAATGAAAATACCCTCAATCTTGGTTTTGTGTTTGGTTTTGGTGATGAAAAGGCAATACTTATTTTCAAATATTAGATGACAATTTCTTAATATGCTTTCGCAACAAAATTGATCTAAGAAAAGAAAGTATTTCTCTTAAATGAATCACTTCTAAGGCTTCTGTCTTTGATTGAAATACCAGCAGATTTCTGCAGCTGGTGGCAGTCATTACAGGAACCTCTAAGAGGCTGGTTGCTGGGGTTCCTCAGATCCCCAGGAGAATGAAGGTAAGCTGCTGCTTTTCTTCAGAGGCTTAGACTGTGCTGTTAATGTTAGCTGGCATTTGGGAATTATGCAAGACCTTTTTAAGGACTCTTTGCCCTCAAAAGTCATTTTGCATCTTCTGGCCAGTGAATGACCAGACTTCTTTGCATCCATTTCATGTCCATATTCTGCAGATTTGTTACGTGTATTGAAATTATTGAGAAAAGCAAGCTATTGATCTGAGACTTCACTCCTCTTCTACTTCTTCTGAATCAGGGATGGAAAACTAAAAAAAAAAAAAAAAAAGACCCCAGAAAACCAAAAACCAAAAACTAGGTTAGTGTGAAAATAGAACCAGTAAGTTAAGAACTTAGATTCATGGTTGAGCTGTGCTGCAAGTTCATCCTGGTAAAATAAGGACAGACTGTACGAGGAGAGTGTTGTGGAGGGTTTCCTGTAACCCAGACCAGGGCTGTGTGTCCCAGCCGCTCCCAGAGATGGACTTCCCAACTTCTTTCTGTGGCTGGAGCTGTATGCCCATGGACTTCAATGTCGCAGTCGAGGGCTGGCTGTTTAAAACTGAAGGAGCCCAAGAGACACCACGCTGTAGATCTGTTTTGCTGAGCATCCTACCAGGGTACGCCTGTAGACTGTCCTTTAACACCAAGCTGCAACCTTCAGCTGTTGTCTCTGACTCTTCATGAAGTGCGACAGCATGGGGTGGGATGAAACGTTGATTTTTAAATGGAATATTATTAAGTGTAAGAGCGCCTGAGTCTGGCTGTCTTGCAGCTTTGTAGGTAACTGCACGGACAAGATTTGTCACTTCCTTCCCCTTTCCTGTTCTCCTGTTCCTGAGCTTTTTCCCTTGTGATGAATTCTGCCTGGTAAAGCAAGAATTTCTCCAGATACGCTATTGTTTTAGCAAGGAGGCACTGAAACAGATGCAGTTGCTGAAACTGATGATAAAGTGATTTTCTCACCTTTCCCATCGCTGTAAGCGCATGTGCATTGCTAGTGGCATTTGTTGTGGTGTGTGTACTCCTGGACGTAAATCCGAGATGGACTGGTGGGTAGCGCTCGGGTGAACAGACAGGCAGGCAGCTGAGCTGAGTGTACCAGCCCCCAGAGCCAATCTGTGGTCCGTGTTGTCTGAACACCTCCCAGCTGAAAATGAATTGCGCTTTTGTAGCACCTTTTCTTGAGGCAGAGAATCCTGTTTACCAATTCTCATTTTACTGATGGAAGTGAAATCTCAATGATCTCTTCTTTTGGTTGTGTTAACTGTGCATTTATTAAATTTGGGTAGAACACCTTATTTTTCTGTAAATGAAGCACAATTTGTGATGTGGGGTTTTTTTTGTTTGTTTTGTTTTGGGGGGGTAGGGAGGTGTATTTGGCTGGTTGTTTCTCATAGAGAAACCAAGCTATTCTGAAGTTTTGCAAGGATTGTTAGGGGGGATTCTTACCTCACCCAAAATAGTCAATGTTTTGTGGTTTGGGATGTGCTGGTGTTGCCTTCTTTTGAATGCCAACTTTTGACCCATTAAACTTTCTTAGAAGCATGCACAGATTTATAACAAGTGTTTTCCTTTTTCCTCTTTCAGGCTGTTGACCCCCCAAAAATTGTTAGTCCTTAACAAGTTACCACTCAATGGGAGGACTCCAGGAGTCACTATCTGAGGCGTGATGTGCTCCTGGAGCATCTGCCTGTTTTCTCTGCAGAAATCCTAATCAAAGACAGGAAGGGAGATGGCCGTTTTCTCCTCCCTGAGGCACTCCTGGGTGCTTCCTTGAGAAAGTGATTTGGTGGTGGTAAAAAGGCACACACTGTTTAAAAAAAAAAAAAAAAAAATCCCCCCCAAAACCCACCAAAAACCCAACAAACACAAAAAACCCCCAAAGAACAAAAAACAAACCCCCCCCAAAACCCAAAACACCCCAAAAACAACCAAACAAAAAATAAAAAAAATTTAAAAAGCTGCTGAGGATTAATGCCAGTTGTGCTGTTCAAAATCCCAACTTTGTTCTGGAGATGGTAATAGCGTTAAAAAGTTCAGCCTTGATCTTGAGAGTTCAAGTCCCTGAGGTTGTGCTGAATCAGGGTCAAGGTTTTTAATTTGTTCCATCTTCGGAGATGCTGAGCACCTTCAGTGGCAGCTGAGATTAGCAGGGGCTCAGCCTTTTTGAAGGAAAACAGTGTGTGGTGGGAGCTGTGGTGTACAGAAGCTGGGGTCTGGAGAGGGGGGGTTGCTGTATCTAAGATGATGCCCCCATGGTTGTTCCTTAATTAAACCCCAGACGCTTTCCATGGCTTCTCTTGAGCTTCAGGGCTCTGCTTTTCTGGAGCATGGTTGGGGCTCCTTGGAGCTTTCTGTGAAGGTATTAAGGGAAGGAAAGCCAGCTGGTTGCCTCAAGCTGAGGAGGAAATGCTGGGCTTGAAGGATTATCTGGGCACAATGAATTTTAAAGACTTTTTGCTATACATATGTGGAAAGCTATCAAAATGCTAATGGTTCTGCTGTCTTTTTTTAACCCTTTCAACATCTGGAGCTGTTGGAGGGGAGGTGAGGATGATGTTATTCAACTGCGAAAGGACAGTCCAGCTGGAAATAAAGTTCTAAGCAGCTTTTCATCTGTTGGCCGCGACTTCTCCTAGTGATAAGGAAGAATGATGCACCCATCATCTGGAGGAATGCTTGGTTGAGCCCGCCTGCAGGGTGTGGTGTAGGTCAGGTACTCCCTGTACAGCCGGCATCCTGCAGGGTGGGCAGAGAGGCTTGTCTGGGATGCTGAGCAGATGCTGGTTCTGCCCAAAGCTGCTGGGCTGGTTATGTCTGTGCGGGAGGCAAGCAGGCATCTTCCACTGGGGATACTGTCTGTATCTGTGAGGAACTTCTGTTCTGTTTATTTAGTTTTTTTTGGCTGAGGTTTTTGACGTGTTAGGAATATCTCATTCAGCTCTACAGAGATTCTGTTAATGGTCTGCTTTGGAGCAAGGTAAATGCTTGGATAACTGGCGATATAAATAACAGAAATGGTGAGTGTTATTAAACCCCTGAGACTCAGCCATCCCTTTAGCTGTCTCTGGAATATCTTAGAGCAATGGGTCTGTCTGTGCTTATCTTTTTAATCAGGACTAGCCAGGCAATTTCAGCCCCCTGGAGAGCCTGAGTCACTGAGCTGCAGGGTTATCTTTGCCATTAAGGTTGTGGCTTTCAAGTTTCAATGAACTTTCAATGTTTTGGTTTGGTTTTTATTTTTTTAAGGGCAATTCACTGTTAAATATTAGCTGTCCGCTTCTTTTGTATCTTCAAAGCATCAGTACTTCCCATTTTGCAGCTGAAGAACATGGTTGCCAACACGGACCACCTGGGGGCAGGAGCAAGGGCAGGCAGGATGGAAAGGATTTCTGCAGGGATCTGTTTGGTATCAGGAGGACACCAGATGAAGTGGGGTAAAGGGACTGGATAGCAGTGAGAGACTGGAACAGGCTTTTCCTTTCTCATTCAGCATGAGTGCAATGAGGTATCACTTTACTTGGGACATCCTGAGCTAGACTGGATAGGGCACTAGGGCAAACTGGTTTTACTGGAATTGTTCTAAACGATGTGGAGATATGGCTGGTGCATAGTGCACTAGGCATTGGGGTGGTTGTGACATCCAGTATGTGTGTTAACTGTGATTTCCCGTGTGGCTTTTAGCAAATTAATTATTTTGAGACAGTCTGTGTGTATTTATACATCTGGGAGAAGGGATAGATGTTCTCCCTCCTGCCTTGTGTTTTTCCCAGAATGGACAGCTACAATCTGCTTGTCAACCTCTAGGCTACGTAAAGGCTGTTTTCAATGGACGCTTCTCTCTCTTATTCTTATATTTCTCAATGGATGGCTTTAGGTACTGCAGACTATACCTTTTAATAAGAACCTGAAATGTTTGTGACCACTGGAAAAAAAACCAACTTGTTAACCTTTTTCTAACTCAGAGTTACTTGTTTTCTTGCATGAAGCATATTTTGCTTAGTCTTGACAATTTAAGATTGCATGAGTAAATAGATGGCTCTCATTGTGTCTGTAAGTGTTTTGCAGGCAAAAGTCTTAAACTGTGCGACTGCTTTGCTGTTTCTGTGGGGGTTTTTTGTGTGTATGAAGAGAAGGGAGTCTGAGCCGCATCCTTCCACCCCAACCCCTTCTTCTCTGCTAGAAGGAGGTAGTGACAGTGGGAAAAGACGGATTTACAGAGGAAGGTGTGTACATGACATATCAACCTCACTTCCCTGATTACGGATGCAGTGAATCTCTGCAGATTAAATACTAAACCAAAATGCCAAATGAAATCCTCGACTGTTTCTGAAGAAACATGTCATTTCGAGTTGGGCTTTGGGAGCAACCTGGGAAGGCCAAAGGTGTAGAAAGAAGTGCAGGTGTTCATTTCATTTAGGGTTGCCTTGGGAGAGTAGTTCTTATGCAGAATAGAATAGGAATCTCTGGCTTTTTCCTTTTTTTTTTTTTTTTTTTTTTTTTTTTTTTTTTTTTTTTTTTTNTGTAATTTAGAAACCCTAATTCTCCTTTCTGTCGACAGAATGAGGAAAGAAGGAGTGCTGAAAAGCTGATTGTCAGAAACTGCGGTCTGAAACTTGGAAGTTGCCATCCCACAGCTGTTGGCCTCGTTCGCATGTACTAGTCGATGTTCCTGGGGTGAGCAGGGTTGTAGAAGACCCAGCCCCTGACAGTAAACAGGGAAAGTTCCCCATTTGCTCACACCAGACATGTCTGTGCTCTCCTATCGCAGAAACAGAGGTTTGGCACGTTTGAGTTGTTGTCATGCTCTGAAATTCCAGCCTTCATTGCAGCAGTAATTATTTCTACTAAGAAGCTGTGTATTTCCAGATTCCCAAGCCTGAAGACACCTTGCCCCAGGATATACACCAGCATGATGAGTAGGACACCTTCTGGGAAAGTGAAAGTGCTTGTTTCAAATATTGGCTTGAAGTTAGGCAAGGAGGGCATAGGTTTAGTGGGTTGGGTGCTGTTGGGTTGACGGTTGGACTTGATGATCCTTGAGGTCTTTTCCAACCTTAACGATTCCATGAAGCAGTCTGCAGGATTCCAAAAGCCGGGCGCTCAGTCAAATTACCAGCTGTTGGATGAGCTGTGGTTGTTGTCCATGTGTGTGGTCTTAGCCGATGGCAAAGGAAAGGTAATGCAATTTAGCTGGAGTCAGTTGTTGCGAAATTAAATTACCTCCCATCAGCTGCAGGGGATGAGCATACGCATGGAGAGCTGCCACAGCTCCACTGGTGCACAGCCTACTGTGACTCCGGCATCCCACGACTTTACCGGGGCCTCCACCTGAGTGTCCTGGTGACCAAGCAATAGGCAATAGCCAGTTGCCTGGTTGTGCCTCCAGTGACAGAGTATTGTCCCTAAATAAATCAAACATTTTTCATTTGGAGAGTTCAGGCTGCTAAGTTTGGGGTTGATAGAAATAGAGGTTTGCAGCAATTATTGTACCTACTTTAACCAAAAAAAGAAGTTTACCTTTTCCAGCAGATATTGAGTCCCTTGCCAGTAGGGAGGTCCTCTTGGCTGGAACAGGCACTGGTGCCAAACACATTTTTGTTCTTTTGGGAATGTGTTTCCTGAGAGGTTCCTTTGTGTGTTAAACACAGGAAACATTACTGAGGTTTTTCCAAATATCTGTGAGAACATTTTTACTTTTTTTTTAACTGAAGTAAAATTGTCACATTTTGACAGTAGACCAAGCAGCAGTCTGGCTTCATCTTCAGGTGCTTTGTCTCTGGGATCGGTAGCTTGCCTAGGAATGCCAGGAGGCACTGAATGACCTGATCTTGCCCATGGACGGTTTAGCAAGTCTTGGCAGATTGGACCCATGCCCAATTTTGACCCGATCCCCAGAGGCTACCTAGCTGAGGGGGGCGAGATGGGCCATGCTGTCTTCCAAACCTCCAGGAGGAGAGGGGAACAAGGGCTTGCTCAGGGGAAATGTCACATCTTTTGCCCCCAAAAAACTTATCTTGTCAGAGTGAACATGACCATGGTGATGGGCAGAGCTTTCTGCTGTCCCAGTGGCTATCATCTGGGCAGTTTGGTACCACTGCGGTATTTTGGGGTCAGGGTCACAGATGCTTGTGTGTCCTTGTGATTTCGCTATGCATCCTGTTTTTGTTCCAAGCCAGGGCTGAAATCTCCTGTTATTCACTGCTAAAAGCTTTTAGGCTGGAAGTTGTCCCATTCTCATCTCCCAGAAATCATTCCAGCTTGGCCCACTCTTTTCCCCAGCTCCAGTTGTTCTGCTTTACTGGGGTTGTCTGGAAACCAAGGTCAGGATGTATTTCTTAAACACACACAAGGTTCAGCGTCTGTTGTTTGTGCCACAGATCATTGCAGATGGAAGAATGCGTGTGCAAGTTCAGGCACGGCCAGCCTTCCCTGCACAATGAAGATGTGGTTAAATGGAAATTAGGATTAGTGCTGGATTTGAGATTCTCATAGCTGGTTGGTAATAATCTAATCTCCTCAAAGGCTGCAGGCAGGCTGGCAGCATTCAGCTCAAGGCTGTTGTTTGCAAAACCTGAAAGAAATTGAATTTTGATATTAAGAGTGCTTTAATCGGAGCCTTTCAAGATAGGGGTGGGAAGAGCACACACTATCTCAAATGCAACTTTTAATTTCTTTAACGTACGACAGTCACCTAGGCTCCTAGGTCTGCTGGGCATTTGACAAGAGTATTTCTCATTTTCTCTCGTAAGAGCTTAGGGATTCTGATTGATTTTAGAAATGTATAAATTGCGTGATGAAAGCGGATCCACCAAAGTCTCTGTATAGGCAGAGTGAGATATGTCCGTGGAGGGCAGCAAGCCCTCCCCAGTTTAAAGTGTTTCGAGTGCTATGTTTCCTTCAGGTGAGGAGGCTGAAGAGGCCACGGAAGAGTGGAGCTACTTGGCGTGGTGTGATCGGTTCAGTCCAGCCTGGTTTGACATCGCTGTGGTAGAGGTGACGCCTTGGTGAGCCTGTGCAGGTCGTGAAATGAATCACTGCCTTTGACACTGCCTCTGACAGCTGGTCAGAGGTTAAGTGATCTAAATAACTTACATCTTCAGTTGAATTCTGCCAAAGGTCTCTATAGCATGGCAAGGTGTGCCAGTGTCAGTCAGAGCCTCCATCTGAGCCACTGAGGCTTGGAGAAGCAGAGATGGATTGATGGATTGTGAACTGGCTGGAGAAAAGAAGCCAGAGAGTTGTGGTGAATGGGATGGAGTCTAGTTGGAGGCCTGTATCTAGTGGAGTCCCCCAGGGTTCGGTATTGGGACCTGTGCTGTTCAATATATTCATCAACGACTTGGATGAGGGAGTAGAGTGTT
Organism: Syrrhaptes paradoxus; assembly: GCA_013400615.1. NCBI lineage: Eukaryota > Metazoa > Chordata > Aves > Pterocliformes > Pteroclidae > Syrrhaptes > Syrrhaptes paradoxus. The sequence continues at coordinate 277,082 of VZTO01028213.1, forward strand.
CTTTCCGCAAGTTTGCTGATGATACGAAACTGG
>VZTO01028213.1:277747-302298 GCA_013400615.1 Syrrhaptes paradoxus
TTCTGTGATTCTGTGATTCTGTGATTCTGTGATTCTGTGATTCTGTGATTCTGTGTGAGTGGGAAGCTTGTCCTGATGCTGCTGATGCAATTCAATATCGCCAACAAGAAAATGACTCGTCTGCGGAGGTGACGATGAAGTGCTTTTACCTAGACCTGAATCCACTTGAATCCATTTGTTTTTTCTTCAGCCCACTTATTCAGCCCTCACTTTGATGGGTTTCTTTTGATTGATTGTTTTTCTGCTGCTTTTGTGTTAGTCCTCCTTGGTAAGGTTGCCTTTCCTCTCGCTGTCACCTCGTGCAGAACCTGTTATCAAATAATCCTGTTAATCTTCTTAGATAATCTCTGAAACACCATCGAGCAGGACATTTTTTTTCTGAGGTGTGACATTTCCTGGCATACCGTTAAGTCTTGGGATGTGAAACTGAGAAATGCACTGAAGTTTTGCCTTCCGAAAGCTCAGGACCCACATGATGACTTGGTTAAGCTTTGAAAGGCGGTGACTGTAATTTATTATTGCAGATATCTCTGCCCTCATTGTTCTTTGAGAATAAGAGAGTGTCAGAAACATAAGGTCAATGGGAATGCAGATCTCTGCACGGGCTCACAAGTCCCTTAATGTACCAGTTTGTTGAATGCAGGTTAATGGGAAAGTTGCTGGTTTAGTTTTTGTTCTGGTTTTAGAAGCCATAAGTCAGGCAAATCTTTGGTCTTTCAGCTCCATTTCTTCTTCTCCTCTTCCATGGAGATTAATGGTAAGGAAAAGTGGATAGAGAGGGAACCCAGACGAGCCTGGCACCCTGCAGCGACCACCACCACCACCAAAAGGCTCTCACGCATCAGCAGGGTGTGCCTGCCCCGAACGTGAGGCTTGAGGAGGACTCAGGGTCTCCTCCTGGCTGGTTTGATCCATGCAACTGTTTGTTAGGAGGGAAAAGTGGTCCCCTGGCCTGGGCGTTAGCCAGGAGGTGCATCCTGCCACTTCGGTTAAGCACTCCTTGAAGTCAAGGAATTTTTGATGGGTGGTTTGGCCAAAGCCTTGGTATTGCGGAAAAGGAGTGGTGCTGTGTTTCTTCTCTAAGAGAAGACGGACGGGTGTTAGCAAACTGCTGTCTTGGTTGTTGTGCCTTAGACAGCCCAGAGCAATGGAAAATGGGTCTTGGAAGTGCTCAGTGGCAATTCCTTATTCTTTCCTTCAACCAAGCCAACTCTGTGCTCAGCAGAGAGACTGACAGAGGCCCTTCACCAGCGCTTGAGGCTGTGTCTCAGAGCCAGCTCTACTCAGAGCAGATCTAACTGATGATGCTGTGCTTTGCAACTCCGTGATCTTTAAGGTCCCTTCCAGCCCAAACCATTCTATGATGATTCTCTTCGCCATCTCGCCTCTGGAAGGCCAGCCAATCTCACCACAACTCCAACACTCTTTTTCTTTCAAGATTTCCCAACTGTGGCCAAGAATGCCCAGCCCCTGTGCTCCGCTGTGCCCTGGCCAGCTCCGTGTTTCCATGTGGATGGATGTGGTGGGATGATCTGTAAACATCGCTGGGTGTTCTGATGGGGAATGGCTGCAGGCTGCTTGCACGGCGTTACTCATTTATCCCCCCTGCAAGCTCAGCTGCTGCTTTATTGCTCCTGATAAGCGGGTGTGTGATCTGAGGCAGAGCCATCAGCCAGAGCCCAAGGCAGGCAGGAGTCCCACGTGCACAGTTTGGGGGCAGCTTGGTTTCTTTTCCGATAAGCCCGTGCCTCTTGCGGCAGGCAGGACATGGCGCACACTCCTTTCAAACCCTAATCATAATCCTCTTTGCAGCTGGCGCTGCGATCCCCACAGGAAGCATTAGCGATATCACAAAGTGCGGAGACTTCATTGTTTTTCCCCTAATCTGCAAAAGGAGCTGAGACAAGGCACAGGAAACTTTAACCTGTTCTGTGCCTCTGCGGGTAAATAATGAGGTTTTTACTGAGCAGGAGAACGGGGGAAGCCTCTTAGTTAAGATAAAAGTGAGTGCAAGGCTCACGGGCTTATCTTGCTCTGGAATTCAGGAAAGGACGCGTCCTTGGATCCGCACGCCCTGGTTTTGTGCTGGGGAGAAATGGGTATGTCGGAGCTGCCCTCCCTCCGGGATTGCTGGGTGTAAGGCGCCTCTTGCCAGGAAATGCCAGCGCTTGGCTTTTGTCAAAGGACCTTGAACAAAAGGCTCTGGATGCTTAATAACGTGAAAATTTGGATGGGTGGGATGTGGAGAAGGTTAATAGGGTAGACTAACGGAGGAGGAGCTGAGCTTGGGAGAGGAGGAGAGGAACGCCCGGGACATGGCAGCAGACAGGGGCCAGTAAAACAGAAAAAGCAGCCCCCCTCTGCCCTGTTAGCTTAGGCACCACTGGCCACTTTGGGCTAAGTGCAAGCACTGTCTGCTGAAATAATGGTATTTCCAACCCTGGCAGCCTGAGAGACCCCAGCACGGCTCCGAAGGGTGCTGCCTAGACCCCAGCCCATCACCAGGAGTGCTGCTGGGTGGGCATTCACTTTGGGTCAATGCTTTATGTTCACAAAATTTCTCTTTGTGAACCGCCTGCCATGAAACCCTTCCTTGTCGCACTTGGTTCTGCAGCTGCGGCCGTGCTGGGCAAGCCTGGAGCTGGGGGAGCTGCCCCAGCCTGGCATGGGGGGGGGGGCACAAATCCGGGATGGTGAACAGTCTCCTTGCACGTGTGCCATGTCCGTGCAAGCCCATTGTGGCAAGAGCAAAGGAACAAAACCAAAAGCCTCTCCAAAATAGCATGAGATAAGGATCTGGAGAATTTGCTTTTTCTTTTTCTCAAGAGTCCCTGGAGACTTATTTTAAGGGGAGAAATGGAGCTTTCAAGGTCAAGCCTTCCCCCCCCCCCCCCCCCCCTCTTTTTTCTTCAGACTTCAAAGGCAGTCAGCTGAGAGCTTCTTAGGAATGTTACATCTGTTCGGAGTGGATGGCAGGAAAGGCACTTTTTCCTCTTCCAAACTGTCTGAGATTTGTACACAAACTTTCCCTAGAGTGCGGTAGAGGGGGGGGGGGGTGATGAAGGGTTAAGAGCTGGCGAGTGGGAGTAGCTTTCTGCAGGGAGCTGAAACACAAGTTTTATTTTCCCGATGCGTAACAGGAAACATTCGAATGTCTGTGCCTTTAAATAAAATTGATTCAGAAATGGAAACTGAACAAATGGACTGGAATGCGAACCCCTAACGCCTGCCCGCTCCCCCTCAAACTCTTATTTTAAGCTAGCTTTGTACCTGCTGGCACGTTGGCCTTTCCTTTTATTAAATAACTTGTCCTTTCGCTTTCAGTCTTAATCTACATGTATCTTAACCTACACAACTCCTGGGAGCTCCTGTTCCTCCAGCAGCTGACCCAAAGCCCGTTGCTGGCGGAGGGGCTTTGGGTCAGGGACTTTGCCATGCCCCAGGGAAAGGGTGCTGCCAGCCTGGGGGGCACAGCGGGGGACTGGGGGACCGGACCTGCTTTAACACCGCTCTGCCTGTAGCGGGTGGGAGTTTGTTGTGGATTGGGACACAAGCTGGTGCGGTGGGACTGATGGACCGCGATCGGGTCTCAGGGCTTGTCGTGTCTCCCAAGTGCAACTAAACTGCAAATGGTTTTCACACCAATTATTTCCCTCTTGCTTTTGCATATAACTGGGGGGATGGAGGGGGTTGTTGATGCCATTCCCCAAGCTTGGGCTGGAGCTGTTGTTTCCTCCGCACATTTCCCATAAGGAGCCCAAGGAGTGTGGGATTTGTGGTTCAGCGTGTGGCTTTGTCACATGTGTACCCTGCTGAGGATGATAGAAATCTCGGTGCTGTCTCACTTCAGGTTGAATAAGTATATTTCATGTGTTGCTTTTGTGTTTGGTTTTTCTTTTTTTTTTCTTTTTAACTAGGCTTCTTAAATGAAGAAGAGCAATCGTTAAGCTTCTGAGTAAATAAGCAGAGAGCCCTGGCTTCGTCTTGACTAATCTGTTTAACCTTCATCAGCCCAAATATTTACTCTAGGCATCGAATATCCAGGCAGTGGAGTTCTGACGCTAATATTCATGCACTGAGAATGCTGTAGATTGACTAATCCTGCAGAATTCCAGAAATCCCTGCCTATATAAATAAACTTCCTATATGAAGGATTATAGCTAAATAAATGCTGTGAATTCAGATCAGCAAAGCAGGAGCATAGCAGTTGGCCTGCTGCTTACTTATGTATTTTTATAAGGATATTCGTCTCAGCCTAAATGGGTGCATAAAGAAAACAGCACGATGCTGTCATATACTGCAGGAAGAAAGTTTACTTCTCTGCCTTTTTGCTAGCAACTTTTCTTTTAGTGGTTTGCAGCTTGCCATTAGCTTGATTTCCCAGGCTGCTCAAATTGTTATTCTCTTTGGGCCTGGTGAATCTGGCGTTTTGGAGGTCTTTGTCCACTTCTTGCATCTAGGCGATGTAAAGAGTTCATTAAACTGCTGGATTGGAGATTGGTGTAGACCACCTGGTCCCCCCTCCACGCACACATCCCCCCAGCCGCAGAGCAGAGCCTACAGCCTCTGGATTTACCAGCAGCAACGGCGGCACCTCCAAGTCTGGTGTGTTGAGTCCGTTGCAGGCAATACCTGTCGTCTCCCAGTGTGTATAGGTATGGTGTAGGCAACCTCCTGACCAGTTTGGCTTCTGTCCTACTACTGTATTAATTATCCTGTCTCTGTGAGATTTAAATGCAGACTTATCTGGGATCCTTATCTCGGAGAAGTTCTAGTAATAGCCCTTGATGTTGCCCTAGCTGTTGCTGGAGATCGTTCCAGAGATAGGAAGGCTGTAAACACCCAGGAGAGAGGGGTTGGTTTGGCTGTTGTAAAGGGAAACAGAAAACAAAAAGGGGAGGGGGAGGGGGCGGATCAAGTTAGAGAAGGGAAATCAAAACTGTTTGAGGAGGATTTCCAAACTACATTGTTTATTAGGTTCATGGAAAGCTAACGTGTGCTCTGCCAGCTGAGAGTTTGGAGAGCAGACTGCAGAAATTAAACAGGAGGAAGGACAGTGGGCTGGGGTTGTTCCCTATGGGCAGGGAGGGCTTACACAGGATCTCATAAAATTTTTGCTTATACGGTCCTGTGTAACAGTAGGAGACCAGAGGAATAAATTGCCCAGTTTGCTGCTTTGTCAGGAAGGTGTCTGGCCAGGAACACGTGCTGGTCATGGCCACTTGGTCCTAACAGAGGGAACTGTCCCTGCTTGAAAGGCACCAGGAGGGGAGAGCTGCTCCCCAGGGAAATCCCTTCTCTGTCCTCAGGCTGGGTTAGTCAGTCCTTTTAACACACTATCCGAGGAAGAATCTGCAGCCAGGCAGCTAATCTCCTTTCTGTGCTCGGATAAGATTGTTATCAGAGTAATTGACTGTTTGCTCCCCCTCTTGAGTCTAATCAGAGCGGATTGTGCCAGCACCTCCTGGGGCAGAGGAACTTGGATGTTGATTGCCCTCAAAAGAAAAGAGAAAATCCTCAGCGTATACTGAACGTAAACTTCAGTTTTGGTAGATGTTCACAGGAAAACCGGCTGGAAATAGCTTGTTCAGACATGCCTTGCACATTTCACAGTAATGTGTTGGATCTGGTTTAAAAATCAGAGTTCAGGCAGGCGAGCTCACGCAGTGCGTGCCGCAGTGAGGCTGCCAACAGACAGAGCTGCGCACCAGTGGAACTGGTGCCTTCCCAAGGCGCTGCGGTAGAGCAAGTCCGTGTCTGCAGGGAGTGGGTGCTCTTAGATGTTGGTGTTTCAGCCAGCGAATCGTTCTGGACAATTAATGCTTTTCCACTTCTTTCGAAGCAAATTACAGGGTGGGTGGTTTGCTGATGGGGATCGGGGAGGCTCAGAGATGATAGTTTTTCATGTATCCTTCAAGTTGGGACTAGAGCTCATCTCTTGGTGCGTTTACCTGAGGAAGCGTGCTGTTTGATCTCTTCCCAGTGGTGAGCAGACCATGGGTACCGCAGCACTCCAGGGAGATACGGCAATGCTGTGTGCCCCCCCTGTTACGAGAAGGCTGAGGCTTAGAAGCAACCAGAGTTGCATAGATAAGGAGCATCGCTAGTGGCTGCTCCTGACTCCTGATCTGGCAACCAGCTCCAAGAGCCAGCCCAGTGTGAAAAACAAACCGTGATCCTGCCCTTAGTGGTGTTGCTGCTGTAGAGATGTTTTTTGGCTCAGTCAGACCTTGGGTCCCTGGATAGCTTGATGAAGCTCTTTAGCTTTCCAGTGTGATACCTAAAGCAAGCTTAAAGGGCAATGAGCATCCCACTGGAGAGAGTGCCCATAGATGCTGAACTTGCACAGCTCCTGTGTGAGAACCTGTCCGATTGAATCGTGTTAAAAGCTGTTGAATGTAGCTGGTTCTTTCAGGCACACGTAAAAGTCATCTTGGCGACCTTGAAACTAGTACGGCCACAGCTGCTTCTAGCTTGATGTGCCCTTGGTGTGCCTAGTGTGGATATTCTCTAAAACTTCTGTTGTGTGGTTGGCTGCTTCTTGCTCAGTTAGACTGCGCATCACTCACTGCAGCAGTGGCTTCGTGGCTGTAGTGCCCCTTGCAAAGGGACCACAACCACTGAACATCTGCTAGGTGGTTTAACTGATGCTGCTCTCCTCTGTACAAGGAGAGACACAGAACAACAGAAGGAAGGGAAGAGAACTATACCACACTGAACAGATGTGAGAGATAAGTGTTTAGTGCTTCTGGAACTGGAAGGAATACAGCTACATGAGTATGACTAGTAAACAGGACCTTAAATAAATAGATAGGATACAGTGTCCCCTGTGCTGCTGGACCTTGAGCTTGCATCTCCGCAGAGCGCTAGGGTCTCAGTTTATGTCAGCGTGCTCAGATCTGGCTGTGGTGTGTTTGGTGTGGCTGCACGTGCCACCAATACGAGTGTCCAGCAGCAGAGCTTGTGGTCCTGAAGGCCCCTTGGTATAGTCTGTGGCCTTGTGCGCAGGAGTTTAGTTGTTTTTTACCACTTCTCCATTGCATGTGCTTTTGTTGTGGTTATGTTTTGGATTATTATTTTTTTTTCACGTGAAGTGTACTTTTGGCAGCCTTTGGCCCTCCAATGGGCACTCATCCTATCAGGCACCACAGCTCTACACACATGAAATGTGCTTTGTTATGTGTATTACAGTGTGGTGTTCACTTTCTTTGTGAGCAATTCCTATTTCAAAATCTTGTCTCCAGCTGTTCTTTTTCTGTAACGATGCTGAGGACAGGGTTGTCATTTACTTTGCTACTTCTGCTGGCGTACCACTTGGGAACCATCCCTGCCTGGATGCGTCACCCCCCATGTCATGGTGTTGATGGGGAGGTTGTACATTAGAGAACTGTTGGCTGATTTGTGAAAAGCATGCTTGTGGAGGCTGGGAGCAGATTTTTCTGGAGGTGCTAACAAGCTGTAGTCCCTGCCTACTCCCCTTCCCCAGCATTAGCCCCATACAGCGCCTGCAGCACACAATACAACCATGTGTTTGTTCCCTGACCTCGTTCAGCTTATGGCTGCATCTGTCGTGTTTAATGCTACCTTCCAGTCTAACAGCCCTGGAGGGGTTCAAGAAACGTGTAGATGTGGTGCTTCGGGACATGGGTTAGTGGATTGGGTAGTGTTGGGTTGACGGCTGGACTTGATGGTCCTTGAGGTCTTTTCCAACCTTAATGATTCTAGGATTCTGATAACACCTGTGGTCCTGCTCATTCAGTGCTTAAGAACTGTTTTGAAGCCATAACTTCAGTATCTGTCTAGTAGTCCCTTCATGCTGTACACTGGAGTGACCCACCAGTTTGCAGAGTGGTGAGTCGTAGTTACTCCTTAGGAAAATTACCAGGTAGGTCTTTAAATCCTTCAAGATATCTGTCCTCGTCGAATCTGAGCATTCCCTGGCGAGGGGGTCTACCTTGAAAATTTGTTAAAGTACACCGTTAAACCAAACACCAGCAAAGTAAGTGTGGCATGAACATATCTCAAGTTACTGTTATTGCTTCTGCCAGCTACCATAAAAAGCTTTTCTAGACTCTATTAGCAAGTGAACAGAAGGGATGTCACCGAGCTGTCAGCCTGTCTTGCCACGTTCAGGAGTACATGACATGACGGAGGCGTTGCTGGATGAGTTGATCTGAGGACTGGTCTCTCCCTTGCCACCTCCAACTGCAATGCCTTCTTTCCGTAGCAGTTGGGGATGTTGGGATAACTGAGTATTCTCCATAAAGTAGTTCTGCTCAGCCACAAGGATGGCCATGCGTAATGGGAAGAGGTAACTAGTCTTGCTAAATAATAGTTTTAAGGGAGACTATCTAGGGAGGTTTATAGTTGAGGCCAAGAACCAATCTATGTGGAAAGCATTGGTCAGATAGCAGAAGACAGAAGAATAAGAATAAATATTTTATTTGTAACCCCTTAGGCGTGTTGCAAGGAGATTTACCTCATTTTTATGGGTCTTCAGTTATCTATGACAACAATCTTGGATTAATCCACGGAGGTTCTGTGCAAACTATGGGCAAGCTTTCCATATATACACCGTTTTGGTTAAGATGGCTCCAGCTTGGAACTTGGTGGAAGGAATCCAGGTGATCTCAGTGAGAGCTGAGCAAGGCATTAGCTTGCCTGTGAAAGAAAGAGAAATTATTTTGTGTAGATGGGCACCTGAATCCTGCAAGACACTTCTGTTGCACAAGTTGCCTGTTGCCTGTAAGGCATACAAGTCAGGAGAAAGGAAAGAATTTTTTTAACTAATTGGAAGGAGGCATCAACAGCACATGGGAAAGCCCAGGGAACAGAAAGCTGTTCAGGTGGTCTGGGGAGTCGGGATCTCTTTGAAGTGAAGCCAAATGTGATCACTGTGACCTTTCTGGTTACGACGCGTCGTGGGTAGAGGGCTTGTTTCTCGCCTTGCTTCCTTTCCAGCACATCATATTGTCTATGTTTAAGGCTGGTTTGCACCTTTCGGCGTTTCTCAGATGGTGGATCCCACAGAACCCTCCTTTCTTCTGTTGAATGCTAGGAAGGAGCCCACTTTGTCTTGTTTTTCCAGATGTATTTCTCTTCCGTGGCTTACAGCCATTCAGGTCTGTCAGTACGATCAGATAAATGTGGCTCTGGCTTCCAGAAGCATTCAGCCTTGCCTTGGACACCTCTTCTAGGAGAATTCTTCTGTAGGCGTGAGGGAGGAAGAAAATTGATGCTCTCCAAGCCCTGTGACTTAGACACACTGGATGAGATGTTCCCTGAGAACCTTTCAGTAAGAACCCTGGTCAGTAGATCCCTTTTCCAGTTTTGCTGTGGTTTGTCTTCAGCTCTTGCTGCCGTTGAGATTTCTCCTTGAACAAGGACTTTGTTCGCCCCATTCAATAATAAACATGGGATGCTAGTTTCCTGATGGCTTTTTGCTTCATATTTGCTACTGCTTCCCATCATTAACAGAAGTAAAGTGGCGTGGGGTGAAAATCAGCACTAATTTGGGAGCTTGATTGCCTGTGTAATAAGCTTCTCCGTTATTCTTTGGCAGGAGCAACAGCCAATATATTTTTTTTTTTTTTTTTGCTGTCACTTCTGCATGGGCCATGTACCAGCATTGAAGTTAATCCCTCAAAATTATGTTCCATTATAAATCTCTCTTTACAGATGAAGTGGGTGCAATTAGGCGGAGAGGTCCAGAACTGTTACCAAAAAAAAAAAAAAGTTCTGAAGGACAAAAGCAGTCTGCCTGTGCATCACAAAGGGGAGTAGCATCTTGCCAGTCCCCTCCAGAAAACGGAAGCTCCTTGGCCCCAGTGTTCTTGGAGCTTGTTTGGCAGTGACAATATGTTCCCGGTTGACCAAGTTGAAGTTCCACCTTTTTGTAAGTACAAGGTGTAGGATCTTAGGAATACTTCGAGGCTATTTGTGTCAGTTCTTCCTCGTTTCTTTTCTTCCAAGTACACACAGAATATTTAATGTCTCTTTTTTCCTGCCTGAGCCCTGGGAAATCAGAAAGGATCATCAAGACCCTGGTAAGAGGCTGACAAAATCTCCAGCATATTTAATTAGAGATTATTCTTTTGATGTTTGGGTTGATTTTGATGCTTGTTTTTTATCAGGTTACTCTTGGGTAACCTTCTGTATACTGAACAACTTCCCTGCTTTCATGAATGTCAAAGACCCTCAAGGTTTAAATGTACTAGTGTGGTTAAATTACTTTCCGTTTTTAAGTTTAGTATTAAATTCTTTTTGGCTAGGGAAAAATGGAAATACCACCCCTGCTGTAACATTCTGATTATTCTGGGCAGGGCTGCTGACTTTCTACACCCTTTTTTTCCTCTCTGTTTTTTAATTTTCTTCTTCCCCTGTACCCCCTTTTTTCTTTTTTTTCCTCCTTTTTTTTCTGGAATAAACCTTAAATATATGAAACTAAGGTGCATTTCTGTTCTTATGAGCACAAACTCTTTTTTCATCCCTGCCCCTTGCCTTTTCCTGTGGGATTCTGAGCAAAGGCTACCAAGTCTGCATTGAGAATGGCGTGGGCTATGCAGAGAAGTGAAAAGTCTATTCCAACCCAACGAACAGTAGGGAGATTCTCCAGTTAAAATTTGTGTTAAAGATATGATGTATGTGGCTACGTGTTTTGAGTTTTATGTACCTGTTTCTGAGGATAAAAGTTCAGAGGTGTTAAAAATCTGTGCTAAAGTCCTAATTCGACTCAGCTTCACCCAAGTCGGGCTCTTTTGTTCAAAGAAGGTGATGAGATTTTGCTTTACTTTCTGTGCACTGCCTGCAAACATTCTGACAGGTTTTACTTTCATAAATACTTAGTAATCAGTATTTCAGTTTGAATTTCATAGCACTCATTTAAGAAAATCTGCAAAAATTTCACCTTAAATGTCTCTCTGCTTACATGGCAGTCAAACATGAGCCATAAAGGTAGGGATGGGGCAAACAGGAGAAGCTACATCCGTTTTTTATCATAAAAAACTCAACATATCAATATGGTTTGCCTTAGGAGGCTGTTTTATTTTGTTCGGATCTGACCTGCTGTACAATTGGGAAAATACATTTATAAATGAAAGCTGCCCACACACAAAGTACTGCTATTGTGCACATCCATCATTTGTCACCTTTTTAAATGCAACTGTCCTAAAGGTAAATGGCTGCCTGGTGTGCTGTCGGCTCTGTTCCATCCTCTCCCATGACAGGAGGATGTGTATGTTCTCCTCTGACTTACGTAATCTTCGGTGGGCTTGGGTCTCCTTCAGGCTGCTGTGTTCTCTGAACTGTGCGAGCAGTCATCACTTATTGCTGGTAGACCCAACATAATTGATTTATTTTGAGGATTCAGTGGCCTCCAAAGGAGCCTCCTGGACACCTCTTGCAGTGTTTTGCCAAGTACCAGGGGGAGCTTACCGCACTTGATTACGGGCTGCATGTGGTGTTCTCCAGTTTTCCAGTATGTTTTATCAATGTGTATCCTCCAAGTGTGCTAAAATGCCTAAGGAAGGGGTCAAAGTGCTTTATGTGTTAGAGGAAAACAGGGCTGAGATCACTAACGAGTTGTTGCATCATCCATCAGCTGCAGGTGATAAAAGTGCAGGGAAACAAACTTGAAGGCTTTGTAGATGATAGGATCTCCAACTGTGGCACTGGACCACGGAGTAAAATGCGAACGAACAATGCACCGACATCAGAGCATCTTGCTGTGATTGAGAGAGTTTTTTTGTCAGTGAATACAAATCCTGGAATAAATCAGTAACTGGGTTTTAACAGCCATGGTGGTTTTGGCGTGGTTTCTGAGCTTGGAGGTGGGAAAAGCACGCAACACAGCATCTCGTTCTCCAACGTGTGAGCAACCAGCAACAGGGTCCTACATGTGCTGGGGTCTGCTGAGGCAGAAGTGTTGACAAGCTCCAAAACAATGAATTCCAGTTGATAGCTGATGCTGGAGTATGGGCTATGTGAACACCCCAGGAATGGTTTCGTCCTGCTGCTGTACCAGAACAGCTCCAGGCTGCTGGTTGGGGTGGCCGGGAGCATACAGCTGCTCTGCACGCCAGACGGCTGGAGTGGCGAGTAGCTATCACACACAGAATCCATCATCTCGTCAGGGGTGTGACGGTGAAGTAGCTGACTTCTGAAAACAAGCTTTCTGCAGACACTTTTTCCCACCCAACAACAAAGGTCTTGTTTGGGAATGTTTTTTTGGCTGCAGCCCTCGTGACCCCCCACTGGGAAATGCACTGTGCGTTTGACTTGCACTCACCAAAGGAAAAAAAGCGAAAGTAACACAGCTGTAGTGATTTACTACGAAGTTTTGAGGCTAATTGCCTCATATGTTTAATTAATAACTGACACATTCTGTCCCTCAAAGAGCTTGGAGAACTTCCATCTGCACCCCTAGTGATTGCAGCCTGGAAGCCATCCCTGTAATTAAGGAGCAGGCTCTAGGAACCCTGTTCCCATTATGGGCAATTATTGGGCTTGCTACTTTTCCCCTTCCTTTCTTACGAAAGGACTGAGAAAATACAGCTCAAAGGCTAATCTGACATAAAACCCTGACTAAAGAGGTGCTTTGTGCTACCCCACGGTAGAAGGATGGGGTTGTGTTTCGGTGCCAGCATCTTTTCTTTCCACAGGGCTGTTGGGAGGCAGGTTCTCCTCCAAACAGCAAAATGTGTCTCACACCAAATCGAAGTTACCGGTTGGTCAATATTAATTGGCAATGCAAGAAGCGGATTTTTGCAAAGAACTCTCTCCCTCCCAACTTCAGACTTTCCCTGGGTTTGACAGCTGCTCATCCGTGAAGACTCTGGCTGGCTCCGGAGCCCTCAGAGCAGAGGATGCTGTGTCTTTAAGCCTTCCATACAGTGCTGAAATGTTATGACAGAGCATCTCACAGGGGGATGCGGTTTCCATGGCAACCCCACACTGTAAGATAAGCAAACTGGATTTTTTTTTAATTTTTTTTTTTCTTTTTTCCCCTGAGAGGTTCAAGAGCAAGGAAGGAATGAGGCGATCTGTCAGCGGGGCGAGACTTGAAAAGAGGAAATCATGTCCATTAATCCTGCAGCCCTGGCTGCTTTGTGTTTTAATTAGCAAATGTTAGTATGGCAGAGAGCACGGGCACCTCGCCCTGTTGTGGGTTTTTGAGGGCTCTTTTTGTTTGTTTCTCTTTTTATATTGCCAATTAAAAAAAAAATAAAAGGTGGGAGGGTGTAGAGGAGAAGCTTTACTGGGCATTAAATGAAGAGCCTCAGGGTGTCTGTTCCAGAGCTTGTATCCCAAGCCAGGGATGGGAAATGTGGAATGAATCTGCCATTCTCAAATACAGAGTATACCTTAAATTGATTTTGTCTGTCTTGCCAGTGATGTTTAGCAATAATGGAAATCCCCCATACCCTTGCATACTGCCTATGTACCCGTGGCAATGTGACATAAAGCAGGGGAGTTGTCACTTGCTTTTGTCCTCCCCAGCCTGCCCAGAGGCATTACATGGTACAGAACTGCACTGCCTTCCCCTGCCGTTGTTTGGAGGTAGTTGGTACCTTTGGGATCAGTAGTTATAGAATCACAGGATGGTTTGGGTTGGAAAGGACCTTAGAGACCGTTTAGGTCCACCCCCTGCCATGGGCAGGGACACCTCCCACTAGCCCAGGTTGCCCAAAGCTTCATCCAGCCTGGCCTTGAACCCCTCCAGGGATGGGGCATCCCTTATGAAATAAATCCTCCGCTGTCCCAACGTCACCACTTGTGAGAATGCAGGACACTATGTGCACTAAGAGAGCCAACAACCTAACGACGAGGAGGAGGGGGGATGCTTCAGCCTGCAGCGAGAAGGCAGGCTCCCACCCCAGCTGAGGTGGCATCTTAGCAATCAGAGGATCTCTGGGTAGCAGCTAGTGCACCAGCTGGGGAGGAAACTCTGCCGGTCTTGTAAATGTGCTGTGTGTAGGAGTTTATTATGGAAAATATTGTGACAAACCTTTATTATTTTCAAACACTTCTATGTGTCACCAGAAAAATGAGAGTTAAAGAAGGAAATGTCGTCCCAACAGCGGTCTCGTCTGCATCGTTGCTGTGTCCATCCTTTATGGAGTACTGCCTGCTGCTTTGCAGGGAATTAAAGCCCACTGCTAATCTTCACGTGGAATGGAGAGAAATTATTCTAATCCTTTGAGAAAGGAATATGCCTAAGGCATTCTTCACTTCTTTCCTATAAGCAGCAATATCTCAGCCTGTTTGTCAGGAGCTGGTGCTTACAAGGAATTTTCGTAAATGTAGTTCCTCTTACTTTCCTGCCAATGTTTTCAATGCCCTTCCACCATGGTTTGTCTCTCTGGAGTTTGGTTTGTTTGGGGTTGATTTTTTTCCCCAGTTAGGGTGCAAAGTCAACATGCAGTGGTGGGCATGTGCTCACCTCTGCTAGTATGAATTTTTTTCCACAGTGCATGGGATGGAGAACGAACTTTCTGTTCCTCTGATTGGGTTTGAGAGTTTTTTAAGGGGGAAGGGAGATATCTCTGTCCCTTTCACCCTCCAGCCTCTCACCCCTCAAATACTGCATTTGTTTGGTCTTACCTGTTTGCTCGTGCTCTGCTCTACCATTAGCTTTTCCTGGGGGGTTTCACAGTTCATGAACCCTGCAGATAGCATGGAGTTGGTATTCTTTATCAGGTACGTAGAAAAGTTTGGGGATTTCCTTTTCCCTGCAGTTTTTGCTCCTGTTGGTCTCTCCTGTTTCTTTCCTCTTCTGCCCAGGACAAAGCAGGTGCCAGTATATTGTGTAAGCCAGGGGGTACGTTTCATAGCTAAATACTGATGCTCTGTGAAGAGCATTTTTGGTCATCACTCGGCTGTCTTACAAATGGAGGAGCATCAGTAGAAAGGTTCAGCAGCATCAACCAGAGCAAGACAGTGCTTGTGCTAACACACCTTACAGTCAAGAATTTTGGGGCTTGTACTCTCTCTGTGGAAGCTGTGCTTTCATGTGCCTTTACTACCAGTGATGCTGGGAAAAAATCTGACCAGCTAAGGAGCTGTGGATGCCCCATCCCTGGAGGGGTTCAAGGCCAGGCTGGATGAGGCTTTGAGCAACCTGGGCTAGTGGGAGGTGTCCCTGCCCATGGCAGGTGGGTGGGAACTAGATGACCTCTAAGGTCCTTTCCAACCCAAACCCTGCTGTGATTCTATAATAAATGGTGGAAGATGCTGCTGGTAACGTGTTGTGTGTGTGGGAGCTCTTCCATCAGGTTTGGTTTGGACAGCCTCCACCTTTTCCCACTCCCCCCAGCTTGGTTGTCAGTTCAGCCGTGCATCACTCAGCAGGACTTGCAAGCCTGCTTGGGGGAAGCCGGGGACTTTATCCCCAGATGGGAAGAAGCAGCACAAAGAGGTGACTTATCCCAATAACTCGGGAAATCTGTGGTAAAGCAGGACTGCAACAGGATGTCTCACAGGATCCGCTCTTTCCCACGGACCACTGGGCTCTTCCCCTGCACTAACGTAAACATGGTGTACTGGTGCAGATCAGTGGGAACTAACGTTGCAGGAAAGGGAAACCCTGTGGCCCTGAGGTATTGCATGGGTACTGCAAGGTGACTCTTGCAGAGCTGAGATCTCTCCCTTTCTGCTGCGGGTTACTGTAGTTAGAATTTCTTTCCAACAAGCCCAAGCTCTTGAAGAAGAGTTCAGCAAAACCCGCTGCAGGTGGAAGAGGACCAGACAGACTCAGAACCTCTCTGCTGGTTTGGAGTACTTCCCTCTGAAAATCATTTTCTCCTGTGGGTGCAATCCATGTGGCAGGAGTAACTGTTGGCAAAGTTTGAAGTCAGGGGCCAAGCAAACCTTAGGTGGGAGTTCAGGGCTAGGGCAGGGTGGTATTTAGCCCTTGTGGAGTAAGCCGTCCAATGCTGCGTTTGGCAAGAAGCAGGGTTAGAGGCAGCTTCGTTTCTTTGGAGACTGTTCTCTTTATTCTGTCTTCTGGCTGTATGGATGAATTCAGTGCTCTGCTGGAGGTGAACTTTATTTAATGTTTGGAGTTAAGCTGCCTCTGTGCCCAAAGATGATTTTTGCCTGGATTTATAAAGAAACTGCTTTTGACAGCTTAAAATGAGGACACTCAGACTATGTGTCATTAAACCCTTGCACATCACTTGGGTTATCCATCCAGGTGCTGCAAGCTCTGAATCCTTGCCAAGCAAAACAAGCCCACCTGCTCTTGTCTCTACTCATCTACCCACCCAAGCCCAGCAGAGATTTTGGGTAAGCAACAGGAATAATTGTGGTGCCACACCAATTCCCAGGAGGCGCGAGCGTTCTTCACATCACCAGGAGAACTGAGGAATGGAGCAGAGCCCAGGAGCAGCTTGCATGCCTCGTTTGGCCTGTTTTTCATATGGGGGAGAGTTTAATCCTTCAGTGAGCAGGAGGGCTCTCCCGTGCCTGCCCAGGCCGCTTTGGTTAAAGCTGGTGCCCCTGAGCTGAGGGGGGAAAGGAGCAGCTGGAGAGTATTAGGCTCCACTCCAGTTATGATTTCCGAAGGGCCAGTGCTCCACAGCCTGATGGTTTAACTGGTTACGTGCTGACTCATCACTTCACATGGTTTCTTTCCCACACCATTTGTAACCCCCGCCCTTTGTCCTGGAGGTAATGAATTACTTGTGCAGCTGAGTTAGTTTATTCTTAGATAATTCTCTTTGACATTGCTGTTTCGCGCTTCTTTTTCCCGATCTATCAGTTGTGCCCAGCATCCACAAGGTGGGTGGATTTCTGACGATGAAGCCTTTGACAGAGAAAGACTTCTAAATCAACTGATGTAATAATGGACTCACAGCACAGTTAGGGCTGGCAGGGACCATGGAGGCCAGCTAGTCCAACCCCTGCAGTGAGCAGGGACACCTTCCACTCTGTCAGGTTGCCCAGAGCCCTGTCTAACCTGACCTTGAGTGTTTCCAGGGATGGGGCACCTACCACCTCCCTGGGCAACCTGTGCCAGTGTTTCACCACCCTCAGCGTAAAATATTCCTTCCTTATAGCTAAACCTCTCCTTTTTAAGTTTAAAATCATCACCCCTTGTCCTATTGGTATAGGTGCTGTTAAAAACTTTATCCCCATCTTTCTTATAATCCAAAATTCTCCTTCCCTCACCTGCTTGCCAGCCAAACTTCCTTAAACAAGCCCTGGAGGAAAGGACGCAGGTCAGGAGGTTCTTAAGCTCTCCTTCCCTTGTGCTGGTGCTCCTGAACCCAGCCTGTGCACCCACACGTGCTAAGGAGCGCGTAGTGCTTACTTGGGGTCTGTCCCAGCTGAGCAGGAGGAATTCTTGCTACCACAGTTGCATGCTAGCTCAGCCTGGAAGTCATTTAGCCTTACAAACACAGAGCCGTGCTGCTCCTAATGAAGAGCCGCCTCCGTTAGTGGGGCTGCCAGCAGGCACTACCCTGCTCGCACAGGGACCGGCTGTGCAGAGCTTGTTTGCACCCCATGGAGTTCAGCGCCAGTGGAAGTGCACGGATTTCAGGGCAGCCGAATGCGTCCGAGAGCTCCAGGTCTCTCTCCAGAGCATTTCCCTGGCTCATGAAAGCATTGCAAGGAGAAAAATACACATAAGACACCATGGTCTTGTGATTGTAAGGGAGTGCCTAGTCTTGAAGCAAAATTCTTTCATTTATTGTTGTATTTAATTTGCTGGCTCAGCACAGACCATGCTGGTGTATCCTGTTTGCATTCAGCTCTGTTCTAGACATCCAGTGTAATTTAAGAACAGTGTAACCATGAATGCTTGTAATAAAAAATATTTTCATACTCTTTTCCACAAAATAATCTTTGGGGGTGGAGTTTGCTGGTTTGCAGTAACTTTGGGGCTTTTTTTTAGTGTTCAGAATTTTTTTTAAAAGAAGAAAAAGTGTCTGGGAGCTGTGTTTATGTTCTACAGGTCCTCATAATAAAATAGCATTAATTTATTTTAAACTTTTCCAAGCAATTTCCCCCCCAAACTTTCCTGTCCAAAATTGTTTGTTAAAGCATGTGTGAATGTACGTATGCTCTTTAAGAAAATATTAAAGAAATATTCTGGTGCTATGACAAGCCAGGGCCACAGATTAAATTAGATCAAAAAAAACCAAACAAACAAACAACCTAGGTTGATTTGTTTCATGGCATGAATCAAAGATGCTTTGGAAAAACAGAAAGAGGAGCCAGTATTCCTTCTGGATCAGGCCTCGGCGTGAAAACATGAAGAGCAAATGAGTTTATTGTTGAAGGCACGTACATCAAAGCCACGTTGACTGAGAAACTCTCTGGCCTGACCTACAGTTGTTGTCTTTGCTATTATTGAATGTCACGTGGTGGCGTGCAGCTGAGAGGCTGGGGAATTTTTCCCATCTTGAGTTTGATGAATCTGATGAAAATGGCCTTGGCTTCACCAACCTCTTGATCATTGAGTGAAGCCTGTAGGACGGGAGGGATGGCTGGTGGGACTTTTATTCTTGCAGAGCCACAGAAAGTGGGGAGGCACCAGCTTGAGCAGAAAATGACCTCGGGGTCTTGGCTCGTAGGTTCGAGAAAAAGGAATGGAACATTTCTCTAAGACAAATATTTTCTTTTTGACTATTCCAGTTGGTGTTATTCGTAGGGGGAAAAGGCTTTCTTCAGAAAGAGAAGATACAAGGCATACGTCCTCGTTGTCTTCTAACTTGTGTGACACCATGAAAGTCTTTGAGGAAAACTAATTTTCTGAAACAGGAGAAAAAAAAAATTACTTTTCAGAACTGATCTCTTCCTGCTAAGACCTGGTTAGAGACAGGACAAAGATTTTAAATTTAAAAAAGTTCAGAGCCCTTTTTCCCAAGCTGTGTTCAACTGGAGTTCCTCTTTCTTTGAGCGGAGGGGTGGGGAAGGGGGGAGCCTGCCCAGTTCCGTGCACATTCATTGATTAGAACTCTGTAGTGCTCAGCTCTTTTGAGACCCCTAAAATCCTTGTAAGTAATTAGGTTAAAGTCATCATTAATCATACTTAGTTAGCCTAGATCTAATAGTTCTTTCCAGAATTGTTTGCTGAATTGCTTGGCATGTCTAACCTTCTTATCCCCCTTTGACAAATCTAATCTCCACCTTTCTTTCTGCAATGAGAGAGAGACTGGCGTCCTTACAGGCTCCTGTTCTTTGCTGCCTAGCGAGCCAGCAGCCGTCCAGAACCTTGCAGAAGGATGCTTGCAGCTGCTGGAGAAGATTTGAAAGGGTTTCAGGTTTAATGGGCATGGGAAGCAGGTTTTCTGGTCAGGAGGGTTTTTCTCGTTTACTCAGTTTTATCTGCTGTGAGTAGTTGAATTTTGCTGGTTTAAGAGCAGAATGAGAAAGTCTGCTGAAGTTAACAGATGGCAGCAGTCAGAGATTGCTACAGCAAGCCTGGGGCAAAGGGTAGATACTGTGTTTTGTGTCTTTCACAACCCAGGCGTGGTGTCTTGCTCCAGACGCTTGCCCCTAAGCATATAAAATAACTCTTGGCTCCAGTTCTTTTCTGAGAACGTGACCGAACCACTTTACAGGCAGTCGCAGTGTGGTGCCCGAGTTGCACCCTTGGGGACCTGATTTTTTCCCTCCCTCATAAACCAGGAGCAACCCCACCAAAGCACATGGAGTCACAAGGTTGTGAAACTGAAGTCCGCAATGAGAAGACCCAGCCCATGTTGTGTATCAGATGCTCTTTTAAGGCTGTCTTTGCTGCAAGGAGTTTTCATGAAAGGGAGGGTGAAGGGGGGGGATGGTCTCCCTGGCTTTGCGTATCCCTTCCTTTGGAGGTTTTTTAGTTACCCTGAGATGGGAAGGAGGCTCATCCTCTGTGCACACTTGGTGCAGGGACCTTCAGAAAATATATTCCCATGCGTCAGGCACAACGGTCAATGAATGATTCATCTGCTGCACCAGCAGTTGGGGCTTTAAATTTTCGTGTGCTTCGCTCTGTTCAGAGTGGCAAGGGCTTACTTACTTACTTACTTATTTATTTATTTCATTGGCTTCCTTCAGACCTGCGTCTCTCCCTTTTCTTTGATCACACTAGGTATGTGACCCAAGAGCAAATGGTGATAGAAGTCTCCTTGCAGTGTAGGATGCTCTCCTTTTAGTTGCCCTGACAAAAAAGGGAGAATCAGAATGCTTCAGGCTCTCCTGGTTCCTTGTGGGCTGTGTGCTGTTAGCTCCAAATATTTTTTGAACGTTATCCCCTTCAAAGCTGCTTTTCAAGTAGAGTGATTTGGAAACTAGGACGGATTACCACGGGATGTGTGGGTTTGGTTTTTTTTTTTCTCCCTCACTCGTTTTGGTTGAGAAAGTTGGAAATTCGAAATGTTTTGACGGGCTTTGTTTTCAGAAAAGAGTCACCATGTCCAGATGTGTTTTCTCTAATACAGGAAAGGTAAAAAGGATGCAGTGCTTTGAGAGTGATCCATCTGCTGATTGCCGCATGTACAGTGTGTCAGGATGAGATGGATGGTCTCAGCATAGAAATCCATTGAGGCAGGAGGAGTGCCTTCCTTTGCTTTTTTTTTAATTTTTTTTTTTAACAGTGCAAAGCGTGTGTATTGTTGTGCTGAGACAGTGCTGAATAACAATAAGTGACTATAGCTAGGCTCTGAGCTGGGGGAAGGCAGACCTCCAGGTTAGGCGCACTCGTGATTATTCAGCTCGGTTTGAGCCAGAGACATGTTTTGCCTAAATGCCTTTTCTTACCAGTCGTTTTGAGGTCTAGGAAGATGATACACTCTTTTCTATGGAATTTCTATGAAGTGGATATTTTGAAATCTAAACCCTGCAAGATTTGAGCTTTAATGTTGGGGGTTTTGTTTTTTTTTTTAATCTGAGAAGAGCTTTTGGCTAGAAAATATCAGTGAGGCTTGTGTTTGGGGGGAAAAAAAGTATCACAAAAACAAGCAAATAACCTCTCCTCCTCTTTCCAACTTGCTTGGTTTTGAAGAGGATGAAATGCGACAGGATTTTGACTCTGTTCAGCATCTGAAGATCAGAAAACGAAGGGTTCCTGCAAAGTCTTGTTCCCTGCCTAGGTACCCCTGGATTCTTTCCAGCCCATCAGAGTCCTGCTGCTGTGCCTGTGTCGGACAGCAGTGCTTGTCTGGGCCATCTTGGGGATGGCAGAGACTGCAGCTTGTCACCCAAGGAGGTGAGCAGAGTAAGGACGTTCTAATCCCACCTCTCAGCTGGATTACATTTTAGACATCTTTGAAAGTGACGGTCCAGGACCTGACTGGAGAGGATGGAGGAAAGGGATTAGGGATTCTGCCTAATCCAGCTCAAAACTCTTGACAGCACCCACCAGAAATGATTCCCTGGCTGCTTTTGGGGTCTGTTCCCCACTCAAAACAAGGATTTGACCTCGGCGACTACCATCAGGCAGGGAGCTGGAAGCCTGACTTTGCTTCACCTCTCTGTTTCAGGGTATTTGGGGTTTTGTTTATGATTTTTTTTTTTGTGATTTTGACCAGGTCCATAGCTGCTGTTTGTAGAATTCTCATGAGGCTAAAGCGCTGCAGAATTTCTGCTTTCCTGCCCCCAGCCACCTCCCGTTGTCTCTGCTCTGTTGCACCTGTTTGCTGCATGGATGACCAGCCTTCCTGCAGAGAAAAAACCTGCACCAAAGAAGTGATGGAGATGTTTTGCCAGGCACCTGACCCAGGTGGCTTTGCCTTGCTTGGAGGAGCAGGGTGGTGGTTTCTGCTCCCTCCCTTGCTGAGACCAAAACATGATTTTTGCTGCTTTGGTTCATGGAGGAGACTGCTGCTCTGAGAGTTTCCGGACTGTGCTTGCGGATCTGTTGGGATCTGTTTTCAGGAAGGAAACGCAGGAGAGAGAAAACACCCACCTTTTGTTAAGGATTCAAAGTCGTATTTAGAGCTCGCTCTTCCGCCTTGTGTGGAAGGTTTTATGAGTTTAGAGGAGTGTGGGTGCCCATTTAGAAATATGGGATTTTGTTCTGAAAATACAGTTTTTTGTTCTGAAAATATGGGATTTTGTTCTGGAGGCCGTGTGGATAAAATGCGTTACTTAAAAATAAAATTTTGATAGCTGCATTCCTTAAGGGAAATGAATTATTCTGTCCTGCTTGCTTGCTGCTCTTCCTGCTGGATAGGAAGACAAATTCGAGTGAGATGAGACCACTGGAGCTGCACTGTGAGGAAATGAGAAGACTCTCTTTGATCCCAAATGCTCAGTCAGGAAGCGTTGGCCAGCAATGCCAAACAGGATTTATTTGTCAGGTCGTAGAGAGAGGCCAGCAGGGCCTGGAACCCAACAAAAGGAGGAGGGACTGTGCTGTAGACTTGGGTTCACTGTATTCACTGTTAATCTTCTTTCACCTACATAATACGGAGGTTATTAACCTGACTGCAGAAGGACCTACTGGGGAGTTAAGTGTCACGTGGAGGGGATTATTACATTTTGAAAAGAATTTGTGCTGGTGACTGTAACACAATTAATGTATTAGGTGCCTCTTTGGATCATCTCCAAGGGGTAAAGAAGCATTGATCACCCGTCATGGGTGGTGAGGGTTGGGGAGCTTGGTTTTGATGTGTTAATACCAAGTCAGAAATGAGAGCTCAGAGCTGTTAATGAAAGGAGCACACGTATTTATTATTTATATTATTAATTTTTCTGTCTTAAAGAGACCAAGAGGGAGTTGATGCATAGGGGGGGTGAGAAATAAATGATTAGCATCTTCACATTTGCACTGCAGATTAGTCTGGGGAAATGAGGCTGGTAGTTTTTAAGCCTCTTGCATATTTTCCAGGTGAACTTTCTAACTTGATCCCTCCTTTTACTTTTTGCTAACCAGAAAGCTTTCCACTTACGGATTTAAAAGGTCACAAGGTTAAGCAGAAATCAGAAGCTGATTTATTTTAGAAGTACCCTTAAGAAGCATTTTGGCCAATGCTATATGAAAGTTATTTTTAAATTATTCTATTTTTTCCTTCCATTGACCCTCTGAAGACAGGTGATTTTCTTTTTTTCTTGTTTTTATATGCCTGCTCCATTTGCCTTTTGCTCACAAGGCTCTCAGCACAAGAAAGAATTTCTGATTGATAACCAAAGCAAATGTCCCACTTGGGGGGCCCGGGGCTGGGGGTGACAATCCCAATATTATTCCTGCTGACCTCAGTATTCCCATTTTTGTTTCTCCTGATGGCCAGTACGTAACAGGGAAATCCTCTGGTTGTTGGGAGCGGATGACAGGTTGGGAAAGGAAAACGACGGCTGTTGCAATCCGACGTGGAGTGAGGGCTCTGGCTGGGGGAGCTGTGTTAGGTGTGGAGACACAAAGCAGAGATTCTGACCGCTCATGAACACTAGAGACCCTCTAACATGTTGCAACAGCGAGCATCTCGGCCAGAGCATCTGAGGCAATTAGTCAGTCTGTCTGCATGCCTCCTGCAGCCTCAATGAATTGTGAGGCTCTCTTTAACTTCTGGTCAAAAATCGTTCTGTAGTGGTGTTGTAGAATGTTAACCAGCTGCCATCTGCTGCTTCCATCCATACGTGGTAAGTACTGTACAAAGGACTTTAAAGCAAGGTCTCCTGCTTGGGAGCACCAGCGCTGCTCCTGCTGAGCTTGTCCTCCCTGAGCGCTTGGTCTAAGAAAAAGATGACACAATTCTGCCCACACTGGTAGCAAATCCAGATGCTACAGCAAGCAAATGCCTCAGTATGCTTCACGGGGAACGCTGTTGCTTGTAGTGTTTCTGAAAGAGTGATCAGGCATTGGAACAGGCTGCCCAGGGCAGTGGTGGAGTCACCATCCCTGGAGGGGGTCAAGAAACCAAGAAACGTGTAGATGTGGTGCTTCGGGACATGGGTTAGTGAATTAGGTGGTGTTGGGTTGATGGTTGGACTTGATGATCCTTGAGGTCTTTTCCAACCTTCATGATTCTGGGATTCTAAACATGACCGCAGGCCGGCAAAGAGACAGAGCAGCGGGTTCAGCGGGAAGAGCTGCACTGAAGTACGGATAGTGGTGGCGGTTTCTTGGGCAAGGCGGACAGGGAAAGTGGGCTGTATCTTTTGTTAGGCCTGTTGATATGGTTAGAGGAGGTAATCTTTTAAACATGCGAATGTGGTTTCTCATGTCTGAAATAGAAGCATCAGCCTTCCAAACTAGGTAAAGTACATGTTGAGAACACTTTCCCCGGGTTTAGTTATGTTAATCACCGAGACCATCTGTTGGAGAAAGTGTGGTTGTGAAGCTGGGACAGGTTGGGGTGTGTTAGTCAGAGAAGAGGCAATAAAGCTGTTTGTCTGCTCAGGACAGAGTCCTGAGAACTATGAGAACTATGAAAAGAGATTTCAGGGGTTTAGGGCGGATAGTTCAAGGAGCGGGTGCGCAAGTGGTGTTCTGCTCTATACCTTCTGGGGAGGTGCAGAATATGGGATGGGCTAGGAAAACACAGGTCATGAATAATTGGCTGAGGGGCTGGTGTCGAGACANATCCAAGGATGAAACCAGCTTGCTCAGCTCGCTCCCTGAA
>VZTO01028214.1:0-47950 GCA_013400615.1 Syrrhaptes paradoxus
AAAGGTCGATTTTGGCCAAAAGCTGTTATTTCTTTTAATATACCAGAGTGAATACAAAATTTTAAGAGTGCATCTGATTTACAAAAAGCCATCTCTGCCAACCTTCTGGAATACAGAAGCTCTCACTAGCCAGAACATTCAGCTCTGTGATGGACTTTGGTGTCCAAACAAAACCCAGGGACACCGACACTGAAAGCCCTCCTTGCTAAGGAAAAACCCAAACAAAATACAAACCAAACAAACAAACAAGAAACTAAAAGAGAGGACATCTAAGTGTTTAATTATGAACACCTGGAAGGAAAAAAAAAAAAAAAAAAAGCTGGGAGGGGAAGCAGCTCACAGTAAAAACCAGCCACAGCAACAGCTGGGCAGCTTTGGGGTGGGACCGACACTGCAACCAGCAGAACAGGCGTCAGACTGACAGTCGAGCTCTTGCCGCAGATCTAGATTTGTCTATTTTCAATTCTCTCATATCTGCCACCAAGCTGCAAACTCATGAGATGGTTGGGGTCCCCCCTGCCCCACGGGTCTCAATGTGGCTTCTGGCAGCGCAGCCGAGAGTCCTGGTGACAGCATGGACGGGCTCCGGGGACAGGGCAGGAGGAGTTGTTCAGGGCTGTCTGTGATCCAGTTCTTCACGTCAGGTTTTTTTCCTTCTCGAATTGGTGGAGTGAGTTTTACTGTACAAACTGGAGCCCTGGGGCCTGACCGGTTATAAATCACACTCGGTACGAACCCCCTCGATGCCCCAAGAGGTAAAGAACTGGCTTCGTGGAGGTGGGAGAACATGAGCTCAGCCTTAGGCAAGGGAGATGGAACAAGGCTGCGTCCCTCCACGAACCTTCTGCAATTTGCGTCTTGTGCTTAATGTTAGCCACAGTAAATATCTCCCTTGGTTTCAAAACCTGAAAGGCCAAGCAGAAAATAAGGCAGAAACACCAAAGCATTTTCATTTGCCCGTCTCATGAAACAGAGCAGAACGGGCCCTCTAGAGCTCGAGACAGCCAGGAACAGAAAACGGGAGGTGACGGGGACAGAGCGACAGAGCTGGAGAGGAGCCGTCAGCCTCCAGCCCCGCAATGTTCAAAGTGTTCACAATTCATCTACTGTATCACCAAGGACATCGATAAATGACAAAAACATAATTCCAACAACAAAAATGATCACTGCTTTTTATGCAGCACGCTTTCGGATGCGATGTGTCCCCGGCACAGGCTCACGAGGATGTCCCCAGCAGCAAGCACCAATTCCGGGGTCTTGCCTGGCTGTACACTGAGGTCTCATTCCATGAAATACCTTAACAGATCGAACAATGATTTTTTTTTAGTATCCCCAGCATAAAAGAAAAATACACGTTATTTGAACAGCCAAGAAAAAACTGCAATTTATTAAGTTTCAAAGAATCTTCGTACTCTTGAAAGCAACTTTCGGTGCATGTTTTTAACAATCACATTCTATGAGGAGAATAAACATTAAAAGCCACAATTTTTTTTTTTAATCTCAGAGTTACAGACATCTTTAATCCAAAAGGAAAGGCAAAAAAAAAAAAAAAAAGCCCCAAAACAAACCCCCACCCTCCCAACCCCTTAAACAGAACTTTTCATTCCCAATTTTAAAATATCAGGAGTTTTTCTACAACTCAATGCTAAACTTCAGCATGGAGAATTGTATGTAAACACGCACATACACACATACATATTTTATATAAGTGTGTGTGTGGATATATAAAATATATATGTAGGAGGCGTGTAATGGCAATGAGATGCAATTACTCTGAGGAAAGGTTATTCAGCTAAATACACTACTGAAACTTGAGAAAAAAACAAAACAAGTCTTGAACCCAGTTTGTGCATAGTTCATGATCCTCTATAAAACCAGCTTTTGTTAATTTGCAATCTTGCAGGACCCTTTAAATCTGATAAAACCATTAAAAAGCTAATCTTCCAAAAAAAAAAAAAATTAAGAAAAAAAAAAAAGGTAATGCACAAGTTTCCTGATCCAAGCAGGCAGGGAACACAATGTTCATATAATTTTTAAAACATACTTGAAGTGTATGTTATTCCATTGTCTTTCTTCCTTTCAAAACAATCAAAAACATTGACCTTTTTTTAAACATAAAGCGATTTTTTAATATATAAAGCACTCTTCAAACATCTATTTCTTTTGAGTCCATTATTTGGTAAATATGTAACTGCTACACATTAGATTAGGTATTTTCTTCTTTCTTACTGTCTTTTTTTATTTTATTTTGTTTTTTAATAATATCTTCAGTGCTAGGAGTTGGGTTTTAAAAATACATGAAATGGTGTGGAGTTGCTCCTCGGGAAACCCGGCTTTCCTGAGACATCTTCCACCATGTGCAAGATAGTGATCACAAAGTTTTCGCCACTTTGACGAAGAGGAGGAAAACAACAACAAAAATAGTACACAGCAATGGCCAAAGAAAAGAATAATACAACAACACTGTTCAATCCCAGAGCTCTGAAGTAGCATATCTTCATTCTGAAAATAGTTTTCTTTACGATGGAAGTCTTTTTTTTTTTCTTTTTTTTTTTTAATTCCTTTTTTATTTTAAAGTTTGAAGGAGAAAAAAAGGTCTGTAAACAGGTGGGAGCCAAAACTCCTGGCTCCTCCAAAAGCAGTCAAAACCTATGTCCAAGTGCTTGTTTCTGTTCCTGCTTGCAAGGGAACTATCCACTCTTTACAATTATCTATGGCCACAGTTCAACAAGAGTATTTTTTTTTAAACTTTATATTCCGAATGGAAAAATGGTGCAATACTCCGGTAATAATTTTCTTGCATTAGTCCACAATAAAAAGCCGCTAAAGGTAGATATACATATTATTCTCCAGAGATACACACTGTAATTTTTAAAATGCGATAAGAGTCCTTGAGTAAACATTTACACGTGAATTGTCGCCGGCCCCTTCTATCAGTTTCTTTTTTTTTTTTTTTTTTCTTTTTTAACATTATAGGATTAGCTACAAGAAGGGCTGCGGACACTCAGTGCAAAGTTAGAAGCTAATAACAATTAAACATTTGACCAATGAGCAAATAAAAAGCATATACTGAATAAAAGGAAAAAATTCACACTTTTAGTTAAACCACACGTGGGCGCGCGCACACATACGCACAAGCACACTCACATACATACACCTGTTCCAACAAAAACATAGAGTCTGAACTTTAAAAAAAAAATTCTTAGAGCCTGTTTTTTGTGTACTGATGCTGACCTGGAAGTGTAATAATTAGACTTAGAAAGTGTTCACATTTTGTTATTGGCCTGCTGGATTCAAGTATTTGCATGTTGATATGTTTTTTTTGTGTTTTTTTTTTTCTTTTTCTTTTTTTTTTTTTTTTTTTACTTTTTATATTTTTTTGGGATTAAAAAAATGACATGAAAAAGTAATGAAACAAGGGTAATGTGCATAGGCAGATCCATGGGAGTAGTGGACACAGAGATACCCCGACCCTGCCCTCCCTCCCCCCTGCTCAACCTGTACAGTCAGAAGTTACCATTCAGATTCATTACTTTTCTGTACCAATGGTAAATATCACACTTCACCCTTTCTGATTATTGGGTCCGCCTCTTGTAATGTGCATAATAGTCACAGGGCTCATTTTAGATAGGCTTTCATTTCCCCCTTCCCCCCCCAGTTGATAAAATAACCCTTTCCAGCCCAAATTCTGAAAAGTGCCCTTCATGATAGACCTATTCTAAGCAGCTTTTATACTTTGTTTTGAAAATCACCATACAAACATAAAAAGACGACATAAAACAAAAAGCCATGAAAAAAAAAAAATAAAACCTGTCATTAGCATGTGACACTGACCAAAAGTAGCCCATACTGTTTCATGAACAGTTCACAAGGACTTCTGCAGTTTCGTATTCGATATAGGACAGAGGTACTAAAAAGGGCTGCCAGTCTGATCTGTTAAAGCTGGATTCTTCATCAAGCCCGGGACTGGAAAGGGTTACAATTTTTATTTTTCCTTTAGTGCTGATGATTGTTATTTCCATTTTGTTTCTCTTGTTTCCTAGATGGACTCCCCGCTGAGAAGATCACCCGGAAGAAGAGTATTCAAAGGTGTCGGGCTTCCGATAACTCTGCCGTCGTCGGTGCTCGGGGGTCCCCAAAGGCTGCTGGAGTACTGGGGCACCCCCCCCCAGAGCAGGTCGCTGCTCCCCTTGCCCCCCAGGCAGGGGGTGTTCCAGTGGCCGGCGTCGTTGCGCACCAAGCCGTGGGAGCTGCCGGAGGAGCCCAGGCGCGTGGGGTTGGTTCCAGTGTTGGACTGCCAGCTGGAGGTGGGCGGCAGCGGCTGGCCTTGTGCTAAGAAACGGTTGACTTCTTCTTCACCAGCAAACTCGGCCAGGATGGTAGTGTTTCCCAGGACACACCTGAGGACAGGAACACAAGGGGCAGCCACGTGAAACCAGGGGTGCAAAGGGCGCTTCCGGAAAAACCCAAGATGGGCATAAATCCATTTTCCTCCAAGGTGAGCTTGAGACGAAGATTTATGCCACATCTGCTCACTTTCAGCAATCCCCAACTCTTGAACAAACACTTTCTGTCCTATTTTCTATCTACCTTTCTGCATCCACAGGCACACACACAAAGCCACGTGCACGGAGACCACCTCATTTAACTAACGCCCATCGCAGGAGGCTGCACTCTTTAGGCACAAAGATACAAGCACACCAGCATTATCAGTCACAAATGATGTTGATAATGACCCACTGATTAAAATACATTTTCAAAAACTATTCTCTTCACATTAATTTGACATCAAAGAATATATTCTAGATTTTAAATCCTCCAACAGATTCAACCATTTTCTGTGTGTTTCAAAATCAACTAACCAGGAAAATAAGTCGTCTTTTTTTTTTTAAATTTTTAAATCTGCCAGATAGGTGAGAAGAGTAAAATTCTGACACCTTGCACCTCAGGACGTCTACAGCCACCACCCTTGATGGTAACTTTCTAGTTACAGCAAAGGTTGAAATCCTGTTTCTAAGTCTGTGCTCAAGCACCTGGTAACACTGCCTCCTTCTCCCAATTTTACTTTTGCATAAATGTTGGAGCTTTTATTACTTCTGAGCACTGGGCAGAGGGACCTGTAGCAATTACAGCACTTTGCTCTACTGAAAAAGATAAGATACAAAATACAGATCTGACAAGGCATCACAGGATGCAGCAAAGCAAGCTCCGGACCAGGAGGTATGTAATTCCTTCTCCTTTTAAAAATATCCTCAGAAGACTTAAAGACTCAGAAAGATCAGTGAATCCTTCTTTTTTCACATGTAACAAACAAGTGTGCTTTCATGCCTTTAAAGATCTTATCTGTAATGTTTAACACCAACTCTCCAATGTACATTCAACTCTTCTGTGACTCGTGTATTCCTGCTTCTATTCAAAGAAGCACTGGAACCCACCGGCTGTGTTGGGAACACAGTTCCAACATCTGGGTTCTGATAACTGATTTCAGTGCAGCTCGCCACTCGTTCTACAAAGCTGAAGGTGGTTTTGTTTTCCCCTATTTCCTGAAACCTCATTTTTCTTTAATAGTTGGTTTAAAATTAATTTCCTTTGTATATGTTTGACAAGAATAACTCCATGACTAATCCAACGGATGCAGAATTCTTCCCAAGAACCTAGCTTTTATTTTCTTCTACAACTTATTTTGCAAGCTAAGATCCTTTAAAGAGGAATGGAAAATAAATATACCTGCCCAAACCTCCAGGTTCTTTGTGTTAGCTCAGTCTCACCTACACATTCCTCATAAAATCTTAAATTAATTTTCAGAAAGTATTAATCCCTGCTGCTCCTGATTTACACAGCAAAGCAGCCCCACACAACCAGAGATGGAGAATGTGAGCAAGCTGCTCTCCTACCAGATGGAACCCGAGACTGCTGGCTCAGTGATGTATTTTCCAGTGATCGACCATGTAAACATTTATCTGTGAAACAGATAGTGCCCGATATCTCTTGGAACTCTAAGACTGTCCTGTTGGCTTCCACTAATCCCATTGTGTTTTACCCTTGTCACCCTGCCAGCAAACCAAACACATCCCTAGCTCAACCCTTTTCATTCAGAAAGGCCTGGCCTGGCCTTGCCAGCAGTTAACTATAGTTAGTATAGTCCCGTGGATTTTCAAACACCTAAAAAGCCCATTTTGTTGTCATGCATTTCTTTCAATTTCTTTCATAACTCTTTTAAAAAAGGTGACTGACATGAACACATGATTTATCACCGTTTTGTCCTTCCTGTTGCTCTCTGAGCTAAAACCCTGTCTCACGCTCCTCTGAGCATCCTTTGAAATTCTTATCACATCTTGCAAATTCTTTGCAGCCTTACAGGTGACAGATCCTTACTGAGCACATTATTAACGGTGAATATCTATTATCAAGTTTTTTAATGACCTCTTATTCAGTAGCGTGTAAGCACCTAGCCCCCAATTATTTTCTCTCTCTCTCACTCATTAGGTAACTTCCAAAATCAAATTAAACTAACTAGTGATCAGTTCCGAGTTCTAGAAAATAAATGCCAAAGAAAATAGTTTCTGAGATAAAACTGGCTCATAACAAAGGAAAGAGAGAGCAGAAACGTACATATGCAGAGACTTTTGGGCCTTGGCTGCTTCCTCCTTGGAACTGTATCGGACCACAGCATTCCCTTGCGTCAGGTTCAAGTGGAATGTTATTAGAGGGCCATGTTGCAAACACAGTGTCCGCAGTGTGGAACCATCAATCTGGCAAGAGGAAAGGGGGAAAAGGTTATCATTTTACTTTAAATGTTTGTTAACTAAACAAGTTTAAAAAGCTAAAGAGTAAGTACAGGCAAAAGAAAGAGTTTTTTCTTCTATAAGAAGGATTTAATTATAGACTTATGACGTTCTTCATTGAGCAAGATATCCTGTCTTTTTAAGACTTCCCTACAGTCCAGTGCACAAAATTTCCCAATTTAAGTGATAAAAATTATATTTATCATTGTAAGTTCACAGAAGTCCAGAAGTAAGTCAAAGGAAAAACACACTGGTCATAAAGACAACTAAATTTTCCCCAAGATCAAATTGATGTCTACATTCAAGGCTTTGTGGCTTATGTTCTTCCTTGTGAATGACACCACATAGAGGACGTGATGATAGGAGAAGAACCAAAATACCCCATAGGAAAAGCAGATTTTACATCTCTGTATCTGCTTTAAAACATCATTCACCTCCAAATGTACATATACCTAACTGGTGCCCAATGAATGACTAATTGCAGTCTTGAAAGTTCACCCTTGGTTTGACAGCACTGTGAAAGCTTAAACTCCCTGTAGAAGACAGACACTTGTAACAAATGCAGAATAATTATCTGCCGTTCAAATAAACCAAATGGCCATGGTTGATAAATGTTCTTATCATCTCTTAAACGCGAGAAGTCTCTTCTCATAACTAGTTGTGCCCAATTGTATTCACCTGGGGTGTGAGGTTTCGAAGAACCAGCCAGCTGCTTGTTCTCCCTGAGCTGTCAGTACTCCATGCAGAACCTACAATGCAAATGCCACAGCAAAATATTTTATCATGATATGGAGAGCACACTGCAAGAAGAAAACTTATTTGGAATCAGAACATACTAGCAAGCGTTACTGCCACGGAAAACAAATCCTACAGCAGCTTTCTTGATTTATGGTCTTCTTTGGAATGAAAGGCTGCTGAATTAAAACCTGCTTTTGCTACATTTCTAAGATCTGTGGCATTTTTCACATTCCCACAATAACTATTTGAAAAGTAGTGGATGCAGGTCTGACACCGCAACAAACTGTATCTGCAGGATACATTAGAATTAATCTGGAAGATACATTTTAAAAACAATTCAGATGCCCAAGCTCAGATTGCTGCTGGCTATTAAAGATTTTTATAGCACTGCAGCATTCTGCTATCTTGCCAGTGATAGATTAATGCACACGACTTATTCAAAACAGATATTTCTGCACTGACAACGTTCTGAGAAAAGATACAAGGACATAACCAACAAAACCTGCTTTTCCAACTTCAGCCTGGTGTTTACAATGAGAAACTGTACAAGCTTGATATTTACGAGCAGCATTTGAGAAACTACAGTTCTCCTGTAGTCATGTGTGTGACCACACTCGGGCTCCAGAGAGAATCCTGGCATCAGCCCGATCTGCCCACCAGGTGGGGTTTTGGCAGAGAAAGCAGATACAAAATGAATGCAAGAAGAGGGAAGAACATTCAATTCCCAACTTCAAGAAAGCAGATCAATAAAAGAGTCAGCTTTACAAAGCAGGTGTAATAGTTTTGAAGCTGACAATACTTCACAAACAAACATTATATATAATCTATATTTATATAGCCATACCCACAGTTTCTTATATTTGTACTTAAGCAAAACAGCATTTAAAGAAAGAGCCTGCATGAAAACATTATGACATTTTCCGAGGACCCTGCAATGGCATCATATCCTAAACACTTCACATCCACACTCCAAAAATGTGTTCCATGTTAAATACCACGGGCTGATTCCCTCATCTTGAAGCCTCGTGGGCAGTCATAGACCATACCACAAAACAAGAAACATGTTTAACAGATATTTTTAGAAATTAAGGAAATGGAAAAAATTTCTAGTTGGAGTGAAACTATTTGGCAATTCCTACATAAAATAAATTCCTACATATGACCACCTGAAAGATGACAACTTCATTTATAACTTATCCTAACTAGAATAAACAGGCATGAGCTTCATTCCCACAACGGACACGCTCTACTTGTACTAAATCTCAAGTTTCTGGAGCCTGATGCACAGCCATGGGATGCCTCGCTATTGGAACACAGGACAAAAGCAAACAATGATAAAAAGGTGGCAGTGTGCTGTTATAAAACACAGAAGTCAAGAGTACCGGAGGAGTATGAGCTGGTCCAGCCCAGGGGACTGGCACCCCATGTAGATGATGGCTTGGTGTTTGTTAAGCCTGGAGGCGGTCTCGTAGGAGCAGTAGTGTTTCTGGGTACCTTCCATAGTTCATGGGACAGAGAGGCTTGTGTGTGAGAGATTGGGCCAGAGGACCACGTAGACTTGATGTCTGACAATTTACCTGCCACAGAGAAAAACATACATTTGTGTATTTTTAGTTAGCAACAACTGTTAAACCAAGTCAGATGGGTAATCATGAAACTTCTGCATTGACTGTGATATTCTTCCAACTTTTCAGGAGATCTGTACCATCCAGTGACAGACATCCCATAGCCTTTGAACCTACATACACTAGTATTTAGATTTTCAAATCATTTTGTATTTAACAAATCTCACAACACGTGCTACATACACAGTTCCCTTTTTAAGATCTCCTACTATTTTGCTTTCTCATAAAAGACAATATAAAAAATACCAGAAAATGGACGTAAGTATTTGAAATCTAATTTCATCAAAATTATAATGAAACACTTCAAGATTGTCTCTCTCAAAGTTCTAATAGAACTTAACCACTTCTTCTTACACAACTCATTTTATCTAATATAAAGTAACCAGTATATCCATCTGTTCTCCTGATATAATATTAAAGTTCCAAAGATCAAAGACCAACAAAAGTTGTGTTTCTGAATATTCAAAGTAACAGATACTCTTGTTTCCATATGGCTTTGAGATAAAATGAAGTCTTCAGAAGATGAGACTGTATCACAACCTGTCACTCTTTGTGAATTTTTACTGTTCTGCTTGTTATTTCCCTGATCAGTTTTTAAACTATCTTACTACTCTCTTCCTGCCAAATCAGAGAGTTTTAGAAAATAATACAAAACCCAAGAATAACAAATACAGGTTAGCATCCAGAGTGGCAGACAAAATTGATTCAAATTACAGATACCAAAACAAGCCCCTTTATTCACCTTCAGACTTACACTTCCTTGCCTTTCTTCCTTGCACCAACCTATGTTGTGAAATTAGAGTCCAATTTCCTCGCCATAGCACAGTCCCACCATCACTAACATCAGCAGCACAGGTTTGACTGGAATGGGCTGAAATGGCCACACCGCTGCCTCTGCTGCCAGAGCACGTGATATGGGGATTATGTGACCTTAATGCTTTCGTGTTGGCTGCAGACAGCAAGAAAATACTTGCTCTGACAAATTCTAAAATGCAAATATCATGTTTTAAAATCAGATTTGAGCTGGCAGATTAAGCTTATGCTGATTCAGTGCTTTGCATGAGGCAGCCACTGAGGTTTCTTTTAATTAGTCCTAAAGCTAAATTTATCCGTCACCGAACCGCAGCCTCAGCTATAAACACACACAGACCTCCCAAACTGCCTCCATTTATCTACCATTTAACTCAATGATTTTATACCAAATTGTAACAATTTAAGTGAAAGGACAACCTCTCCCATCTTCTTGCAAACTGTAGCAGCAAAAATAATTTGACAATTATGATGAAGATGTTAATAACGGTAAAATGGCAGGGGGGAAGGAAGAAAGTCTGAGTTCCAGAACTCAGAGCAGCTCAGCCTGCGATGCAGCACGATACATGCACATTACCACAGATACGATGTTGTTATGTCACTACTTCTCATGGGATTAAAACAAAGATTAGATGACACTGAAAAAAAAAATAAAAAGCAAATAAAGCAGAAATGTATGGCAGATAACAGAAAAGCAAGCTATTCCTTTCTTCTCCTTTCCCTGGAATAAACCACTTCAAACAAGTACTTTTTGTTTTGCATTCTGCAGTCTGACCTGGGGGTTGCACCTTCCTTTGTTCAAAGCCCTGGAGGGTTTTCACTGATTAGATACGAAATTGCCAATACAATCCATACAGCAGCCCCAACACATTTTTATAATGGGGCAAACTGGATATTTAGGCAGCCAGTTCGCAAGCAAAGTTTCCATGATTTGCAGTAAGGGATGCTACAGAATTTATAGCTCATTTTAAAAAGTTGGGTAATTATTTAACCCATACACAAGCTCAGCCACATAGAAGAGCATCAAGCTTTGGACTGACTATCACAAGACATTTAAGATCCCCAAACCCAACCCCTGCAGAGCCATGCAGAGTACCTCCTTGAGGTACCACGAAACTTTTCCCTGAGCTGAAGATGGTTCACTTTTAACAGTGAGTTTTTTAACAACAAAATTGTATCAGCTCTTACTTGAAGGGTCTAGTAGGGGTGTTTCTACTGAGGTCCTAGGCAATATGCCTCCTCAACATCACAGAGGAAATAGTCATTGAGAGATCTTGATGCCAATACAGTTACAGCATGTGGCACCAAGGGGAACAAATACATTTTTGCTAAGCACAATTCCAGGCATACCATCCAACGCTCACCCCTGCAGAGACGCCAGGAGAGCTGCCTACCCAGCACAGCACTAGAAAATACGCTTCTGTCTATAGTAGCACTACTGGAATAACTGGGAAAGCACTTTCTAGGGCCTTTTCTCAGGATGCAGAAGGATGCGAAAGTAGAAAGGCCATTTTTCGTACCTGCAATGCTAGGTGCGGATGCAATGCTGCTGAAAGAGCTACTGTAGCCGGAGGCACTAAGCGGCCAGGCACTCGATGAAGGCAGCGTGGCATTCTGAGATGATGTTGGGGATGACCCTGCAGAACCAGCAGAGAGGCAACTAAGAAAGATGGGCATAATGATGTTTGGTGTGACATAAGCAAATCTGTTACGTGCAAATACAAACCATGCAAGGCATTTTCCTTTACCAGCCTGGTCCCTGAAGTCTAGGAATGAAATGTTATAGAAAGCATGATAAAGTGAAGCGGAAGTCTTTAGTAGAAAAGAAAGCTGACACAGTAGCAAATGTACTAGTGCCTGTGCAGAAGATAAATTCTGCATTTCCTTTAAGATATGTGACTCTCAAAAAATCAGTGTTAAACTGTTCAGTCTCAAGGAACAGGCTTCATTTATAAGGGTGCTCTGATGGCTGACTTAAGCAATGGCAACTGTAGATGAGCATAGATGTGTATGATAAACTAACCTCTTACCATGGGTGATTTGTCCCAAATTACTCGAGGTAAGCACTTCTCCTATATCCTAATGCCTACGAACATATTTAGATTTTTGCAGACTTTCAGTAAAGCTAGGATATATTTTAGCAATCTCTTCTTAAACTGATAACATTAAAAGAAATAGCCTAAAACCAGCTTGGTAAATCATTTACAGTCTGAGGAGCTATCTAAGCACACATACAATTTCCTTACTGGCAGCAAATGACAGAAACGGAACATAAAATATCTTCATTATAAAGACCAGAAGAGCTGGAAGTATTCTCTCTAGCCACCAACAAAATTAAGTGTGTATCCTCGGTGACTTATCATTCCTGACATACACAGATGGATTGTGATACTGAAACAACTTTAACTGAATAATAAAAACGGGTGAGTTCTTTGGAAAGGAGCGTTGTTCTGAAGTAGAAGGGAGGAATTAAAAGGACAATCTCATCTCTCACAGCTCAATAAAAACCACAGGTTATATTTTCCACTGGAACAGCAACGAACCAAACTTCACCCTATCCAGACTCACTGTGCTCTGAGGGGCACCAATACAGACTCCAGTCTCAAGCAAAGTAACTCCGTATCAAGGCCTTCTCTGGAAATAATCTGTTCCCCAGGCAGGAGTGAGGCAATTACACCAGATTCAAAGGCCCAGATGCCCACAGAGCTGAAACTGTTCCTGATTCCACCTGGTCAAGACTTTCAGCTCATAGCAGCCAACCCTGCAAAGCTCCATCAACAAACAGGGTAAAACAAAAATCAGCCCAAAAGCTTCTGTTTGGCCTGTTTCTAAGGGCACAGTGCAAGGACAGCCTAGCCCCTCTAAACGGAGAGCAGCTCTGTTAACACCATCCATCAAGCTGCAGCATTCAGAGCCTCTGCCTGGCAGCATGTCACGAGAGCCCCAACCTCCCATGGAGGGGTACCGACAATAACAGATCATTTTACCTAGGGGCAAACACCCGGGTTATACGATCATGAAGAAACAGATTCAGTAACTACACTTTGTATTAAAATTGTATATTGGCAAGCTAAAAAGCTAACGAGGGAAGGAAGCACACGGACCCCAACAGTCACTGCATTTCAGAAGGTTTTGGCTCTCGAGGGCCCGTTTACCTCTGTGAAGATCATCTACACCGACCCTCTCGGAGCAGCGTAATTATTTCTTCACTCCACAGACAGATTACACACCAAAGGGCTAATGTACACCTTCCTTCTCTAAAGGAGGCAGGCCTGCAGCAGGGGTCACAGCTCTGCAGGGCCAGGCTCGTGGCCTGAAGGGAGTGTTTCTCGGGTGCACCTTGTCTGAAGTGTAATCGGGTTTTATGTCTTTATACTTTTCTTTTTATAACTTCAAACCATCTAAGCTACCTGCCCCTTGAAGTTCACTTGGGTCATTAAAAGTTAATTCAACGTTACTTATGCACACAAATACTTCACGTTTCAGCTCAAATACAGATTGCTTTCTGGCTTAAGAGCCCACGGAAACCACCCAGGGCAACGCAAAGCCCTGCCTCCCTACTTCACGGTTCACAGCCCTCTGCCCGAGTCAACGACCCCAGAGCTGGAAAACTGTTTCAAGGGTAGTTCTGATGTACAATCTAAGCAGATATCACAGATGTAACTACTAGAACAAAAATCAACATATTTAACCCCGACAGGTCCTTCTTGACAACCTGATTGCTATTCCTGCGCACCTCTGGCAGGGAAGATGTAGGGATAATATTTCGCCACGTTGATGGCAATTAAACCAAGCCATCCTTCATCCACTTCCAGCACACCTGGTTAACAAGTAGCACAGTCCCCATAGTTTACCATTTCAGAGAACACCCTTTTAATTCTGGAGTAAGCGCTGCCAAGACAAAAGGAATGGAAATGGCACCGGGAAATAGCAGATTACTAGTCAACTCCCTGTGTTTTCTTTGATAGTTTTGGGGGTAAAACAGCTCTAATTTAAATTGCCGGTTGATTTTCTAACAGAATTACAATTAATTAGCGTGACAGAAGCCTGCTGCCTCAGCAACAACTGTGGAACTCTTGTATTGTGTCCTCTGAGTGTTTTGCAAAGTGTATGTAAGAGATTGGTCAGTTTGGAGAGTGAAATCTTGCTGAAAACAATGTGCTGCAGGTTGCAAAAACTTCCAGTGACCACAGAATTTTATATTACATTTCACAGCCTTTTCCAGTGTAAGAATATTTACATACCCATGGAAAATTAGAAACTTCTCAGTCCCATTTTTAAATCAAGTATTTCTGGATTTTCAGTTAAAAATTCAGAGCAGAAGCATTATTAGATGAGGATTACATGCAAAAATATACTACATCCATAATACGTGAAGTCAACTTGGAAAGAAAAAGGAAGTATACATAGATGTGAAAGTAATTTGTGTGTTTACCTCCACTCTTGAGAAGATAGCGATTAACATCCTGTATCGTGGTGTTTATGGTAGGTCCAGTCGGAACACTTCCAGGGGTAACATCAGGGTCATTCTCAGGATCAATATTCTGCAGTCCTTTCCATGGCACTCCTGGATGAAACTCTGTTTCAAATAGAATAAAAAGCAGCATATATAAAGTCATAATTCTCCAAAGTTCCTGTTATCAGAAGGCATGAGGGTTCAATAAATAAAACCAACCACATGTTTTCAGGACATCAGTTTAACACGAATGCTTTGTGTTTTGTTACCTGGTGGCCAGTTTATGCTGGAGCCATTGGAAATTTTATCACTATCGGTTTTGGCACGTGACCAGCTGTGAGG
The DNA here is from genome assembly GCA_013400615.1 of Syrrhaptes paradoxus. Taxonomy (NCBI): domain Eukaryota; kingdom Metazoa; phylum Chordata; class Aves; order Pterocliformes; family Pteroclidae; genus Syrrhaptes; species Syrrhaptes paradoxus. The sequence continues at coordinate 14,757 of VZTO01028214.1, forward strand.
AACAGCTACAGGTGGACTGGCGGGCGATTCACTGTTCTGAATCAGATCATACCGGCCGTAGGAGTCATCAATGGAGGACTTTCCCGGAGGACCAATACTTAAACCTCCAGGTATAGCACCTGTAACGAAAGAATTGGAAAGGCTTTGTTTAGAAGTGGGACTAATTTTGGGTATGGAATTTAATCAGTCCCTATGTTTTGTTATTAGTTTCTTTTTTTCTTTCTGTACTACAAAGATAAAAAATAAAATGTAAACACCGTAAGCAAGGCTTAACAGCCTCTGAAGCCTTACTAGAAATTACAGCTGTGAGACACACCACTGCTACAACCTAGGCACTCAAGTTAATGGAAGTTGCATTACTGCCAAAAAGAGACTACGTAATTCAAATCATCACACTGATGGCAAAAAGGAATTTGCTGAGACTGCCTACTAAGGAATACCACTGCAGGCAAGCCCTCTCCTCAGCCTTCTCTAGGTACTGCTTGCTGATGGGATGGACGATTTGGAATGGCCATTTTCATGTTCCTACAAACTATCAAACTATTTGGCATAAGCAGTACAGCTACTTGCAGAATTAAAAACTATTAGAAAATAAATAATTCATGCTGCTCATAATAAAATCCAGGACACAATAAAGTTAACAGAGATCATGTTCTAACAGAATAAACTTGGTACAGGAAATAAAGGAATAAAGGACTCAGGATACTGGAGGCGTTACGGATAAAGGTGTTCAAACAGATTAGCAATATGGAGTTGGTGCTCCTGATTCCCAGGGTGGGTAATTGCATAATCCATCATGCCTTTGTACAGGACTGGCTGTGAAAGGTTGGGAAAATTGTGGGAGAAAGCCAATATAAAACTTTTTGGATTGAAGGTACACACATCTGGAATAAAGGGAAGCTTGTGGGACTTGTTTTGCCCACTAATGGCTTGTTTTTCTTGAACTCCATGTTCTGAGCAAAAAAATCCAGCAAATGAAGAAAAGCATTCCTGCATTGCATGTAGAAGTGATAGCTGCAAACACTCCAATGCATTGCTGAACGCGACTGCCGAAATCATCTTAAAAATACCGCAGACTCAAAGGGCACTCTGTACCAAGCATTTATGAGCACCTACCGAAAATAGTAACACGAGAAAAAAAAATACAATTGCACTATGACTCAAGTCTCAAAAAGCCAGACTCACAGAGATGAAATGCGACATACCGTGCTTGCTGGAGTTCTGGTCAAGCGAAGAAGCAGCACTAGACAGATTATCCATTGAGTTGGGGTGTGTCCACTGAGGAAGGCGAGACTGGGACTGAGAAGTGTCCTTCACTGACAAACCACCAGTAATGTCCATGTTATTTACATTCATGTTCGGGTTCAGTCCAGCTGAGGGGAAATAGGGCATTAGATATCCATAATATACTGAAGGATTAAAAGATGTATTTAAAAATCCAGCTAAAGGAATTATTAAACATTGATTTACAGCCATCTGTACGTATGTGCAGTAATTTACTATGCACGCTTTCAAGCTGCTGTCAAGAGCTTTTGCTTTTATGAGAACACCAATGTAACTCCCATTAATTCAGAAAATGTTAAAACTTTGCTAAAAGGGGGGAAAAAAAAAGATGTAGGGATAATATTTTAAAGCTGTCAGTATTTCTACTTGCAGTCTCTTCACTTGTCCCAGAAAAGGCATTCTGGAAGAATGCTCTGGAATGCTACGTTTAAACCAGTGAAGAATTTGCAGCATTCCACTGCTAAACCAAAATATTCCTATTGTCTCACCAGCACACCCCCACCATGTCTGCCATTTTGCTAATAACATTTTTAAAATCCCAAACAAAGCAACTAATTAAAAGGTCATACAAAGAGCTGCTGTTCATCAGAGCAGGTATTGTACTATTTGGGCACATATTTTGTATACACAGAACAAAATCTTTCAGGCTATATTTAGGAACTAATTTTTACATGCTTCTGTGACACGAATCTGGGTCCTTTTTGATATATAATCCCGAATGTGAGCAGATCACAGGAAGCTGAGATATGATAAGAACCTCTCAGACTTAGGCCTTTAATTCATAAATTCTTTTGTCTTCTGATGCTCCCCGCTCTAACAGCTTACCACAGCAGTCAAAATTACCTTCTTAACTGCTGCATGGTAGATAAAGCTTGGCAATTCTATTATACACAGCATAAAGAGAGTCACAAAGAGATTAAATTAATTCCTTTATGTCATAAATGAAGTCTGTAGCATACATTAAACAATCACAGCAAACAGGTCTGAAAGGTTGCTCTGCTCACCCTGTCTCAAGGCCAAAGCGATTATTTTGACATCAATCATATTTGACAGAGCTATGTCTAACCTACCAGTGATGAAGATGTCAGAAACTTCTCAGATAATTTATTCCAGTACTCTACTCTGCTTAAAGCAAATAATCAATCCTTAATGTTTAACTAGATCTCCTTTTGTGCAAAAGTTTATTACCTCTTGCATTAGCCACATGCAAGGAAACTTCTTCAAAGCTACCTTTTACGTTTTTGAAAATTCCTGCATGTCTCTTAAGTCTTCTCTTTAGACCGAAGTGAGCAGAGGATTTCATTTTTTCCTTAGCAGTCATGTTTTTGAAACATCATCTGCACAACACCCTTTCTGCATTCCTTCAAACTGATCCGTATCTTTTTTGAAATACATTGACCAAAATTGATGCCTTACCAGTGCTGATTAGAGTGGAAAGATGACTTTGCATGACTCCCAGGTGATATTCCTGCTTATCAATATCACATTCGTGTATTTTACAGCATGATGCTGTCAATTTATATTTAGTTCATAAATAGCAACATACATAGATAGCTAATTAAGCAAATCTTCCATTCAGGTATTTGTAGGCAGAGCACGGGTGATCAAATACAGCCCACCTGACCAGCTACCAGAATTTTATTTTGGCATTTCACCATTATTTAATAAAGACACCTTTTGTATTTCCATATTTTTTATATCGTAGAGCAAAAATATTTAGCTGCTGAAATAACGAAATATACTCCCTCTGTCTTTTTCCTCCCGAACTGCTTTAATGAAGGACACTCACCAAGAGGGTAAGGAGCAAAGGTGTTCGGTGAAGACTGTTGCTCTTTGGTCTGCAGGTCAGGTAGGCCGGGAGCCTGGGGATGGGGTGAAAAGCTATCCATGGCTGATTTGCCTGCAGAGGGGTGCAAAGATAGATGTGGAGGGGGAGGCTGCTGCTTCATAAGCAGGGCCTGGGCCAGCTGGCGCTGGTGCTGCTGGATCTGCTGCTGCATGTTATTGATTGTACGTGCAACCTGGCAAGAGAAAGAATCAATAAATGCTCCGTTGAACAAAAAGACACCAGATTTCTGGTGCCCTTCTCTACAGTGCAATAACACAATAGATCTCTTTACAAATAAAAATTGACTGAATTAAGGGTTGAAGAGCTCTCCTCCAATAACCGAATGCTGTGAAATGGCTTTATGACTCTGGCACTCTTTCCTCGTCAATACTCAAGCCATGTATTATTGTTTCTAGGGACGCTGTCGCTGCTTTGGTATAATGCAGCACAATCTCCTTAACAAAGCCATTGAAACCAAACTCTAATGGTGAGATTGAACTGGCAGGCAAACCTACTTGCTGCTCCTGTTGTCTCATGGGTCCGGAAACATTACGCTGAGCCTGTAACATCTGCTGCTGGATTTGTAAACGTTGGTACGCCTACGAGACAGAAGAGAGAGGTCAGAGGTCCTAACATACACAATAAGCCAAACAAGCCTCCTTGAACCGCTCTGGTACATCATAAATAGAAAAGACAGAAACAATCTTGTTACGAATGTATTATAAAATATGTTTAAGTCTAGTCTTAAGGGTTTTTTTTTAACTTACTGTTAGCAGTATCTCTTTTTAAAATATTCTTAAAATCCAATGAAAGATTTTCATCCATACACACATATATATGGAAAATTTGCAAATGTAGCAAAGGTACATAACTTTTCAAAAACAAACAGTTCTTATCACACAATGTGTTTAACATACATTCAGGAAATTTACCTTACACTTTTATTATTTAGTGAGGCACAACTGAAGGATGTTCTCCAGGTAACTCAGGTGACCAGCACTCCCAAGATTTCTCTTGTCATGAGACACAAATCTCCCAAGCTGGTCAACCAGTTGCATATGTTGGCGTGTAATACACGGATCAGTGCTCTTTGAGAATACACCGTGTTACTCATACCAGTACGAAGACAACTGACTTTTTAGTTCCACTGATCAGCCATAAACGGTAATTATTCCACAAATGACTATTTATAAAGCCTGAGGCAAAACCATGATTTGGTTTCTTTAAAAAGAAACCCTACCAAAGAAATCAGCCTCTGATTGTTTTAAAGATCTGTCATGTCCACTTAAAAATTTAGTTAGCCATTCTCTTATTTTATCTTCATGCCTTCAATTCTGATTTAGAGTTTATTTGCCATGTCTTTTAACTTACCAGCTGCAGCTGATAGAGCTGGTTCAACATCGTCATATGCTGAGGATTATTAATTGGCGAGGTTAACTGTGCAGGGCTGAGACCAATGTTTTTTGCTGCAAACTGCAAAAGCTGTGCTTGAACCTAAGAAAGAGCAGTGTATTAAGCATTACACATTTACTTTGAACACTGGCAACTGTGTAAGCCATTAATAAGAGTCATAAGACATCAGCTGGAAAATATTATTATTACCAGAAGTAGTACCATGAACTATGGTAAAATTAACAAGAGGCTCTAAGACAAATCTTAATAACCACACTCAAATACCCATTTATAGAAAAAGAGCTGAGAAAGAACTCCTCAGCTCTCTAGAAACACTACTTCTTGCAAAAAGGAACAAGAGAATGTGCCCACGCAGATAATGTACAGGATATACAAATGAAAACATCTTACCCATGTAACATGCTTACTGGCTAGTAAATAAATCAGCACAGATACAGCCAGACAACAGTAGCTGCAAAGCCTCAGGAGCATGACAGAATGCATATGGAAAGGAGAGTGCACATGGAAGAGTTCCAGGGCAAGGGAAAACAAGAGTGGAAGTGCTGTCTAACCTGAGGGGATAGAAACTGAGGCACTTGAGCACGAAGACTAGGCTGGGATGAATTAAGAGGTTGCACTGGCGGTTGCTGCGGCTGTTGCATGGTCCTGGCTTGTGCTGCTCCGCTATTGCCAAACATACCCAGATTGCCACTCGGTATCTACAGCAGGACAAGACAGACACGGGCGTTTAAAGCCATCACGCAACATATAACCTGGAAGTTACTCATCTGTGCAGATATCCTCAGTGATCATGACAGACATGGATAAAGAAACCAGTACACACCGACTGTATTGACAATCAGCTTTAGAATCAGGCCTGGCAAAGACTGCCGCGTACCCCACAACACCCCAAACCTCAAAAACTTTGTACAGATGCCTGGAACAAAAGGTAGTTGAAGGATGCATAACCCCAGAGGGTTACAAGAAGAACAATGCAAAGTTCTTGCCAAAAATGTTTGTATTTCTGTAGCAACAGACAGGAGAATGGAGTCACTGAACTCACAGCATCTCAATCCTTAAATCATCTCCGCAGTTTTTATACTTAGTCATTTTACAAAGATACTTATAACGGACATGCTGTTAATGCAGTCTCCACCTCTGAAAGACATGCTTAATGGGCTCTAAGTGCTGGACAATTATTGCCTTTAGAAAACTCAGAGAGAATATACGTCAGAGAAGCCATCATAGAATGATGCACAGGTTTTTTCTGTGGTGTTATTTCTTATCTTTGCTGGAACTTCAATTTATATGGCAAAAATAACCTTTTCATAATCAACAGTGGTTTATGACCTCTCAGTCTCCTCCCCCTCCCATGTCCTTTCCTTTTCTTTTCTTTCCCTTTCAGCATGTTCTACCTAGGGGCCAAAACATCCCTCTTGCCGCAACGCTCTCTATTTGACCCGAGGTGCTAGAAGCACAGTTTCTTTCTCGACACCTGTCAAATCTATGAGCTTTCTTGACACTTACAGCAGGAATAGAAAAGCCCCCATCACTTCTCACCCTGAGTAATTATGCCAGCCAAGAAAGACAAATTAGAGGAATGTCTCTGCCTGAGAGTCTGTGACAATTAGCAACGCCTCAAAAAAAAACCCCACATCAATCAAGGCAGAGCTAAACCAGGGTTCAGTGGTATAAATCCGTGATACTACAGCCTCTTCTCAATGGATGCGTGTAATTAGCAGGCTAATTACAACTAAGCAGTTGTTTTATGTCCTATAACGTGAAACGTTTACACAGCAGGCAGTTTCTCCACTGCTATTTCACGCGAGCAGAGGTGTTGCACACACTTTCAGTTTCCACCACCGTTTCCCCGGGGAAGTGATGGGCACATCCAAGAGAGCTGAAATTCAACTGGAGATCCTCCCCAACAGCCTTACCTGTCTAGAAGAATTCAAGTTTTGCATGCCCAGCCCTGAGGCAATCCCGCCCAGGGTCTGATTAGGGAGTGCACTGTTTGAAAGGGGGAGCTTCAGGCTTGGTGAAGGCAAAAATGGTGAAGTAGTGGGTTCTTCCACTAGGCCGCCATCCTGATTGGAGAAAGAAAGGGTGAGCTGCGTGCGGCGCCCGGGGGCAGACAGCGCACAAAGCAGTGTCCCATGGAAAGGTGAAAGAGCATGGATGGATAAAAAAATGTAAAAAAAAAAAGGTATGAATAACAGGAAATGAAAAGTATGGAGTGAAGGGAGAAGAAAGAGAGAAACAGGATTAAGGTACTGTTCTCTTTACTTTGGTGCACTTAATCCACAAAAGCACAATCACCCTCACCCCCCTCTCCAGAAGCAAAGGAGGGATTCTAGCAATGGATCGCAGAGCTATCTTGCAGCCATCTCCTCCTCCCCCCGGGAGTTTTCTCCCCTCTTCTCTACCACTGAAAGGTGGAGAGGGAGGAGAGCCAGCACATGTCAGGGAAGACTTTCGTCTGTTTGTAAGCTCTCAGCAGTGGAGCACAGACATGACACACCGCTTTCCTGACCCAGAACTTGGAAAAGGCCAAACCAGCTTATTTAACACCAGTCTGTATTTGGTTCCACATCATAGCTCTGCTCTTAAAACGCGTTTTTGCATTAATCCCCTTTCCTAACTGAGACACACGAGCCTCTTTTAATATTCACACAGCACTGAGTTATTATTATCCACTAGGAAACATTAGACTCTAACGCACCCAACAAATAAAAAAAAATTGAAAACCAATAATGATAATGTTGTCTGCACAGCCTTCCTAGGAAAGCGATTCTGACACTGCCTGAACGTCCCCCTGGAGGAGGCAGATTTTAGCAAGTCCTAAGGAGCCCCCTCTGATAGCCGGGCTGTAAGGAACCACGGCTGAATGTGGATACGATGCACAGAAGGCAGCCCCCACAGGGGGCAAACGGCAAGTCAGAAAATAAAATAAATCATATAATCCCCAATCAAACTGGTAGATATCTAGCTAGTATTACAGTGGGGTACTGAGTTCTATCTCAAACTGTGCTTTGATGTCTGGGAAGCCTGCGGCAAGTGCGATCAAATAACACTGTGTACAAAGTACAGCTCCGAAAACACGCAGAGTGAAAAATCTTTAATTTGCAATGTGCTGGACTGGTGTTTTTCAGGCAATATATTCATTGCAAAGAAAGGCTTTTAAATAAGTGAAGAGCTAAGTTATTTCAAGCAATAAATCCAATGCCTCAGAAGACTGTGAGATATTGATGAACCTCCTTTGTTAAAAAAGCAGCCCAGTCCCCTAACCAGATACCCAAAGAAATGACCTAATGCGGCAAGCACGCTCAGGAAATTTTATGTTCTAAGTTAATCCTGAAAAATGCATTTTCAACAGCTCTCCTTTGATGCAAAGAAAAAGTTTCTTTACTATCAGGCAAAGTGACACTTGACATGCTATCTGCCTATCCTGAGGGGGACACTGACATTTTCTAATGATATCCCCAAGGCCTTTCAGCTCAAGATATTTTACATTCTACTGGACATCAGTCACACTCCACAAACAACTGCAGCTTGCATGACAGTAACAGGTTCAAGGATTTCTCCTTAGATCACAGACATATGTTTACAATTCTACCCTTCCCCCTTTAAAGTGAAAATAATTTCAAGCTTCGTGCGTGCTCTCTCCTTCAGATGCCATTGCTTCCTATGTGAACAGACCCATTGACCATGACAGACCAGTGCCATCCCTCCCTGCCCCCAAAATGTATTCAAGTCTCGTCTCATTGACATTATTTTTTCTCATTTTGGAAACAGGCAGTGCCAGGGACAGCAGAGGACACACCACACTGGAGACTCAGGCGTCTGATTTCCAGCACAGGCAGACTCCTGCTGCAAGGCCACCTTCACAAGCGTGTTCCTGGGCTGAACTGCACCAAACGTCTTTTGGAGAAGGTTTATAACACGTTGTTCACATTCACTTTGTTCTATGTATTTTTTTTTAATTTGAACTTATCATAAAGTGCCAACTGTGCTGCACAAATCTGTGCTCTGTAAGTGGAGCTGAAATCAATTCATTTCACATGAAGTATTTAAGTTGGTCAACAAATGCTATTCCTCAGTCATTCTCAACCTGGACTAGGTGATACCTTTTCTACTGACAATGGTTTGTGACCCATTATTTTTCAGGCTCCTTTGTGTAATTATTGTTTCCTGAAGAATAATCTTTTCTACNAAGACACTTTGGCAGTCGCCTTCCAACAACTGCCACTTCATGAATCAAGATGTCCCAACAGACAGATGCGAGGCGGATGAATTTGCCAAAGGTCTTTATGCAAAGTCAGTTACAGAAGTAGTTAGTAGAAAATGCATAATAATAACTTCTTAAAACAGGAAAAAAAACTTTTCCAAAAGAGGAAGGAATGAAATCTCACCTCAAAATAACTGCTCTTCATCTCTGACAGGAGTTAGGTACAGGCAAACGAAACTTGTAGGAAATGCAATATGCAAAGAAGGACTCGTCATTGGTATTTACAAGGTTGAAAACAAGGGAATATGAAAGACCTTTCAAAATTTGGGAATTCAAAAAAGAAATAATTACTGATCAAAGGAAGCAGACATGGGGGAAGAAGAATAATTTAAATATAATTTAAAATTCAACCTTAAAATTCTAGTGACCATCAACTAATTGCAAGGCCTACAAAAGTTTCTGCATAATGATAAAATATCCCATTCATTATGCCAAAGACAAAATGCAATCACACCCAAGAGAGACAACTGGGATCAGAACGTGAAGGACAAGGTTGAGAAAAATCCAAACACTATGTTCAAATTAGAAACAAGGGAAAAGGTGGTCAGAGTATTTTTGGAAGAACATTATTGTGGCCAACAGACATGAAGACTTGAGACCCAGATTACTCAGCAGTAGAAGAGCTCAGAATAAGACTGTACTGAAAAGAAGACAATTTGTAAGGCAAGAATTTCAGTCTCCTATATGCTCAAGAATTTGGGAGAAAGCTTGGAGGAAGCATCAGGGCAAAGGAGACAAGACTCTGCTGGCAGTATGAAAGAAAGCATAAAAAACCCAAAGATAGAGGAGAGCAGGAGGGAAACTTAGTCTGCCATGGAACTAACAGAGGCGTTGCAGAAGGAAAGATGGAGCTAATGCCAAGGTAGGCTGATGTTCCTGCTCATCAGAGCTGACCTGACACATACATCTAATATAATGGTCCAGAGTTTAACACTCGCATCTGATTGTGCTAAAAAATTAAGTTACCTCTCTGTATGGTTTACAATTTTCGATTATGGGGCAGCCAGCACAGATCAGCAAACCACAGCATTTGTCTTCTGAGCTTAGAAGAGCACTCCATAGGCGCAGTCAGACCACACACCAAACTGGAGTCCCAGTACCCAGGAGAGGTACCCAAGTCAAATCCCTCCACTTTAAGAAAAAACCCTTCGAAGCACTCTGGGCTTATTTCTGATATTTCTTTTAGGACGCTTCTAAGAAAATCTTTCATGCTTTTCTCAAAAATGTGATGGCTCCAGAAGACATCAGGTAACATCTTCAAGCCAAACTAAGTACAGCATCCTTGCCACCAAGTCTAAGATAACATGGCTGAGATCACGTATCAGGGCACTGCTAGGCTGGATCTTTATTTCCTCAAAACCACTGGATTTTCTCCCTTTATGACAGTAGGGGCAAAGTAACCTCCTGAAAAATAATGCAATTAACAAAGCACTGAGTGCCTAAGATTGACTCATTGTGACACAGAACAGAGAGTATCTACAGCAAGGATTGAGGAACGAGTGAAAGCAAACATTCAAAGGTGATGTTTAGTTGCAGATTATTACTAATGCAGAGAGAACAGGGAGTTCAATGGATCCAGAAACAAATGTCAGGGCAGGAAATTCTCTCTCCTCAAATGCATAAGGTTAAAAAAAAAAAGGATAAGTGCTGGCTTTACCTGTCAGAGAAACAGCTGAGAAAGAGTGGTAGCAATGAGCACGCTAACCCAGCTTACAATTCCATGAAGAACCACCTCATATAACTGACTGAAGACTCAGCAAAGCCAAGGAAAAGGCCAATGACTTGGTAAGGCAGTAAGGAAAATAAGGAACATTGGCTGGAGTGCTTTGTGCAGCTGTGCAGAGACCAAGGATGACCTGAGCAGGAAGCGAGGGCAGCTCCAGGCTCATGCTCGGAAACAGTACCTCAAAGGGCAAAAAGGTTCTGGAGGAGCTGCTCTAGCAGCATGAGCTGTAAATCTGGAAACAATTTCTTTGGAAAAAGAGATCTATTCTTAGAGTAGAAACTGTATTTGTTTAATTCACTTAGCAAGTTGCTCAACATGCTGATAGCTAACAAACACAGTTTGGGATTATTTCCTTTGTTATAGTAAAGCCACTGTGACAGATTATGCCTAGACTGACAGATTTCACTTGTGGTATGAATATTAATGACCTTAGTACTCCCTTTTCAATGTTGTATTTCACATGTTTCCATAATTACGCAGCATGCTGCACACAATGCACCTCTCTCTCTGGCAGTAATTTTACTGCTCAAGATATTGTCACCCTAGAAAAGGAAAGGTTAACTGCCATGCATGCATGAATTCTGTGACCTTCATCAGGAGAGATATCTTTCAATTAACATATTCATTAAAGTTTGCCATAAGCAAATAGATATGCCATAGTTAAGAATGGACTCTACATGGCAGAAAAAGAAAAGAAGGAAGTTGAGCCTTACATTGTAGGAAATACACAGTCAGTTCAGTCTGGTTTAGGGAACAACATATCAGGAATGACGTTGTGCCCATTGTAAGTACAGAGCCCAGAAAGAATAAGTGTTATTATTCCCTCCAAAAGCAGAAAAGCCGTTTTCTAATATATAATCTTCAGGGGAAGCTGCCATGACACTAGATTATGCAGCACTATGGCAGTATTTGAACTACCACAAAAACTTTTTATACGTAAGGACCCTCTAAAGCAAATTTTATATAGACACTCATTTTTCCTTATTAAGTAACGCATAATTACTTAAGTTGCATTTGTGTTTAATCAAATTAACTTGTTTACAGTTTGCATGGTACCAGCACTAGAACTCAGCAAACTGTTTAGACTGATGACAGCAGGAATAGCAAGGTTGTCATTAAAAGGTCAGTATTTATCAGATGTCCTAGCATAGTGCCGAAGAAATTGTCTTAGCACAACACCTGGGAACATGTCACAACACAAACCAGAACTTTAAGGATAGCACTATAGTTAAGACTACAAGAAAACACAGGGTGGAGGACTGGAAACATAATAATTGTTCAGGGTTGGTGAAGTTTTTCATACACACTGTCAAGAAGGCTAGGTATCACTGCTGTCTCACAGCCTGTAAACAGGTCATGGAAAATGAATTGGTTTCAGCACAGTTTGCGAAAAGCCCTCATTTCTCATTCAGAGACCACCACCCCCCGTCTTTATGAACATTTCAAATAACCTGTGAAATAAAGAATGGCACCAGAGATTGCTCTTTCCTTATGAATAATTTTTGGGGGGATTCTGAGGTGATTTGGTGGGTCTCTTTGTAGGACATTCTGCCAGGTTGTAAATCTCGTTTCCTACTCAAGGTCTGGCTGCACTTTTCCCTACATCCTTTTCTTTAGTCACTTTGAATCTTGGACAACATGAATTTCTGGAGCCTTCTCCTCAGTCATTAAATGGTGCTAGAAAATTTGTCATATGTGATCACAGAAGAGGAAGCTCATCGGAGAAGCTATTTATGACTGTGCGTGCCTGCTCTTTGACTTAACAAAAATACCTCAGCTCCTCATTCCTATTTAAGTACTGAACTTTCACTGAAATCTATAAGGAGCTCAAAACTAAAACAGGAACTAGGAACCTAATTCTGGAAGATTTTGGCTGTGGTCCTGCCTGATTGTTAATCTGGACAAGGGTCACCAACTCCCTGGACTGTTAACGAGTGAGAGGCTTTCTGCACTCTGTTTCTTTGGTTTTCCCAATGCTGGTTCCATTGCATTGCTGATTTCTGAGTGAGTTTTCTTTTCAAGTGTAACACTGGAGAGGACCATTATTTATTTCTATGTGGAAATCAGATCATTGGTCCCTTCCACAAAGACTGAATACCCCACAAAATTAAAAAAAAAGAAGAAAAAGAACAAAGCCATATGTAATTATCTATCACATTTCTCTCTACAGCTTTCTACACAGACAGCAGAAATCCTCAATATTTCTCCACTGTGTACAGTTTTGATTTTGATATCTCCTTCCTATTTCTGAACTTACCTTGTCAAGGAAGGTGGGGCGGTCCATGGAAGACTCTTTGGAGATTGGTGGTGGGCGGCAGCCAAGGGGTTTCGTGACCATTCCATTATAGTCGGTCACTCCCATTCCACGCTTGTCCATTTCCACCTTCTTTTCCAGCAGAGCACCTTCACAGAAACGGGAAATATATTGGCAAAGGTGATGCAAAGACAGGGAATTTGCCAACAGCAGTTCAGAACAGTAGGTCTTGCTTGCAAAAGCAAGAAAATAAATATTATTCAATTGATCTGGATAAGATCAAACTGTCAGAATCATGAATGGTTTGGTTTCTGTGTTGCTTTAAAGAAAAAAAAATAGTTACACAGATACTTACTCATGGCCTGATCGAGATTCATATTGTTGCTCTTCAAGGCCTCTTCTGCTGGCTCTCTCTGTCAAAAACATGGATTATGTTAAGAGAAGAAGTAATCATGCTTATATGATTTCAAAGCAAACTGAGAAAACAGATATGCCTCAAATACTGGATTTAATATTTACTCAGCAGCACAAACATCTGCACACATTTTTTTCTGCTTTTACCGACTCTCACAACAGCTCAGTTAGCTTCAGCTTGTCAAGTACCAATTTGCGAGGTTAAATCATACTGCTCTATTCAAATTTCTTCCTGTTTTCTATGCACAACTTAAATACCACTATGATTAGACTTTCTCTAAAAAACACAGCCATACTCTCATTTCACCTGTTTAATAAGGAAAAGGGAACAGGAGTGGAATTATTACTGAAGTTGCAAGTAACACCTATTGTTATAAAACTCTGAACTTCAAAAAAATCTAAAAATGTCATCATGCAAAGTATATAATCAATCTCAAGGAGCACTCTACTAGCTTACAGTAGATTTCTGAAATCTGACTACATGTCTAAATGCAGAAGAACTACTTCCTAGCCTGATAGAGAGACTGAAGATTAGTTGGGACTCAATGATCTTAAGAGCTGGGGAGGCACTCTTTATCAGGGAGTGTAGTGATGGGACAAGGAGTAATGAGTATAAGCTGAAAGAGGGGAGATCTAGACTAGACATTAGGAAGAAGTTTTTCACTGTGAGGGTGGTGAGGCAGTGGCCCAGGGTGCCCAGAGAAGCTGTGGATGCCCCATCTCTGGAGGGGTTCAAGGCCAGGCTGGATGAGGCTTTAGGCAACCTGGGCTAGTGGGAGGTGTCCCTGCCCATGGCAGAGGGGTTGGAACTTGATAATCTTTAAGGTTCCAAACTAAATGATTCCAAATGATTCTAAGATGTTTTTGTAGCTACAGTTTGAAACATCAAAAGCCAGAACTACAACCTCCAAAAGCTAAGCCACAGGTGTGCTGGCTGTGAACTCTACTCACAGGGAAGCCCATGTCTGTGAGCTGTTTTATCAGGCGGTTCATGATCCAGGCCTCATCTTGCTTGCTAGATGTCTTCATACCCTTAGTAAATAAACGGGAGATTCCATTAATGACCTGATTCCCATATTCACACCAGTGAGATGTACATAAAATACATGGAAAGTTTTTCTTGTTAATAACACATGCTACTGAAAGATGTATTAGTACATTAATTAGAAAGTATTGAAGAACCCTCCGAACAGAGTAAGTATGATTCTCTTCCCCCAGAAAATGTTCAAATTTTATCTCAGATGAATAGGTGTTCAGTGTACCATTTAGTATTTGATTTGCTGATCACTGAATTAAAGCCACCTTTGAATTTACATATTTCATTTTAATCCTTGGCAGAAAAACATAATGAAATAAAAATTTCTGAAATAGTACAGCACTTCCTGAAAAACATTCCCAAAACCGAGTTTGCAACCTTGAAGTTAGGAATGTTACTCAGTGTATTTTCTTAAAAACAAACAAGAGCATCTAGATAAACACCTTTAAAAGATCTCTGTGCAGCTTTTCTATCACAAAATCCTTAAGAAGTCTCTTCCTTTCAGTTCTCCAGAAAGTACCAAGGGACAAGCGTGGATTTGTTTTGGGCTGCGGACAGTACAAGAAACAACCATACTTGATCAAATCACCGGCCTAACTGTTGGCTAACGGAATAACAAACAAACTGGCTAAATGCATTCCCAATTCCTTTAACTTACAGCCTGAAACAATGACTGTGCAATGGAAAACTTCCTAACATATTGTCTATGTTCTTGGTTGAGTGCAGCATGAATACAAGTTCGCTTTGTTGTCATACCAGTACACACCCTACAATTATCTATTTGTTCCTCACAAATAGGAAAGAGATATTTTTGTTGTTGAACCACTCCATCACAAATTACTGTTTGCTTTTCTACCAGCGAAAGCATCTGAAAGCCCCCTTAGCACCTTTTCTGTTTCTGTTAACACATCATCATTTCTTCAGAATTTATGGAAGCTTATAAAACTTAGAGAAAACAAAAGCAGCAGCAACAAAACCTCCCAAAGCATCTGACATGCTGCAAGTCAAAGATCTCCCATTTCCCCTGGAAACAAGGTAGGCTGTACTTGAACCACTGTAGTGGCAAGCTGTGTTTGTGCTCAAGCGTCAAGAAGTCTAATTTAAAAGTTCAGGTGTAATGCAATAGAAATTTTTTGACAACTTATTCTAGACATTGTACTAATTCCACTCATTTTTAGATACTACCTTTATTTTTGGCTTACCTTTTGAAGTCCTTTCTTCGGGGCGTTCCCCCAGGAATTACAGGAGGAGCTGCTCTCTTGTGAAGCAGTATTATTCCACATATCTCCTTCTTCATCTTCCCACTGACTAGTACTGAGATTCACTTCATCCCCACCACTGCCCCAGCCTTCTTGCATAGATTTTGAAGCTGGAGGGAAAGAAAAGAGGTAGAAGAAAAAACCTTATTCCATTTCCTGCAGATTTAACAGAAATATCCTTTTATGCCACATCCAGTATGCTAACATCTGAGTATTTTGAAGAGACACAGAGGTTCACCAAGTAGCTTAATTGGCATTAAATGGTAAGGACTCCATCTTTGGAGCTAGCAAAAAACAAAAGTACTCCAAATACTTCACAGGAAAAAAAAATCCAGTGGCAGCAAGTCTTGGTTTTTCCTGAACAAGTACAATCTGTGGTCATGGTCATTCCAGTCTCCTAGGAACAAGGAACCAAAAGTATGACCACACGCTTGTTAAGTGCTATTTTGCTTTCAATGAATCTCACCATTTG
The DNA here is from genome assembly GCA_013400615.1 of Syrrhaptes paradoxus. Classification (NCBI taxonomy): domain Eukaryota; kingdom Metazoa; phylum Chordata; class Aves; order Pterocliformes; family Pteroclidae; genus Syrrhaptes; species Syrrhaptes paradoxus. The sequence continues at coordinate 30,710 of VZTO01028214.1, forward strand.
AGCTGCCACATTCTTCTGATGAACAAAACCAAATTTCAAGGTCTCTTAACAGTCAGAAACTCATTCCAAAGAATGGGATCTGAAAGGCACATGGGCTGCAAGAAACACTTTACATTAAGTAATGAGGTGGTGTCATCTTGTTTCTTTTTATTCCATTTACTCTGTTAAAAGCTGAGATTACTTGTATTAAGATCTCTCTTCTTTTTAGGTTTTCTGGGCCTTCTATCTATCTATCTATCTAGTATGAGTCAGGAGTGAAGCTTAAAGACTACCACAGCCAAAAGGGAAGTCTAAAACAAGTCTTTGGAACATTTTTATCATGAAGGATTAAGCACTTCAAGATGTTCCTGAACCAGTGACCAGTTTTAATAGCTGAAAAAGATGCCCACTCCCTCAGCTTAACAGAAGAGTGAAGTTTTGACTAGTCGTTCTCATGTATTACTTTTCCTACCAGAATCAATCCTATCTTGACTGAGCTCGGTTGCTTCTCATCCTGATGCAGGTTTCTTTTAGACAGCTAGAGATAAGTACTGTTCACATTCTTCTGCAGTTTCCCCGTTTTCTGCATCTCTACAATCTATACTGTACTGCTCTTAAAGTACACAAAAATACTCCAAGGAATACCTTTAAATTTACTGATCAATGCACTGTATTGATATTTTTGTATGAACTTGTCATCTGGAATATCAACATTTTGAGACAGCTAATGGAGTTTTAAGAATATTAAGATGTAAATGCACAGAAAACCAGAGGTGCTGTTCAAAAATACTGGCAGAAGCAAACACATTTTGCCTTTTCTGCACGTACCTGGTTTGCACAGTGCTGGGGCAGCAGCTGGAGCATTTGTTCTTCCATATGTCCCTGCCGACTCGGCAGGATTATCTCCCCACCCTGTACCACTGCTGGGGGGTTTCCCCCACGCTGAAGTGCCATTATCAACTGCAGCAGAAGGGGATGACGGCTCTCCCCAAGAAGCTTCGGTCTTTGTGTGGACAGTAGGCATTTCTCCCCAGCCTGCTGAAGCAAGAGGAAGGAGAGAACAGTGATGAGAGGAAAGGTTTCTTTAGTCAATAATTTCAAAGATGGACATTGTATTAAAGTCTTTGTCTGGAAAGAGCATGCATGAACCAGTAAGTAGACACGGTGACTCTAATTAAGCATATAAGGGAAAAAAAACCCCTTTGATTTGGTCTCAAAAGTCTTTTTCTTAATTGAATACTAATGCCAAGCTTCTGTCAAGACAGAAAGATTATTTCTCAGCCTAGCCAGGAGCAGTCAGGCTGCCACGTGAGCACCAGAGCTGGTCCCAAGGGAGCAGTTGCTTCCAATGTGACTTCTCAGAGCAGAGCAACAGGGCTCGGGGAGCACACACGAGCGTTCAGGAGCCTGCGACCCAGATCTGAGCTGGGAATTGTTTCACTGAAAGACTTTTAAGCTATTTTGATTCCTTTTAACGATGTAAAATTATCAAGTCTCTTTTCTCATGCCCTAGGAGTTATGATATTTATTTGCCACTGCTTTCAGCACAGATCATGTATGTCGTACGCATTCCTTAAAGCTTTTATTACCGCTCGTGGTTGCCTGTGTTCCCTGTGTACCCCCTTCTCTACATTATGACTTTTAAAGATAACTAGACAAGACCACAATCAGAATCTATAGTCAAAACACGAGGAATGGCAGGTAGAGTCTCTGTTTTCCTCCAGAGCACTATTTTAACTCACTGCAAAACGTAAGCTACAATAGAAAACCTGTCAAGCTGTCTGCCTTGGCTTGAAGGTAATGCGCTTAAATCCATATGACACCGATTTTAGCACTGAAGTCAAACGCCGTAGGAACAGCCATATAATGTCTAAGTGCCAACGAGCAACACCAACCACCACAGCTAGAGCATTGATTTAATTTAAAATGACCACTACCTCTTAAAGAAGTTTTTTTTTCTGAAGAGACACATTTGGATCACAGACGGAGTCCGAGGTACCTTTTAGAAGCATACAGAAGAGCCAGACACACAGCAGGCAAGAACACAGAGTTTTTACACGTACATTGACCTGTTTTTCTACAACTATCACAAAAAGCATTACATTACATTACATGACAACTAGAAGGCCAAGAAGTATTGCAGAATTCAGCGTGCTTAAAACTTCCAGTGTTAATTAGGCTGCTAATTCAAGACGTTGCCCTCTTTTTGCTGGAGAATAATATTTTTATGTACGGGTATTTTATTCTGATCAACTATTGCCCGGCCAAATCTGTAACTTCTATCAGCTCACAGCATGGAAACAGAGCTGGTAAGAAAGAAACTTTGTCTTGCTACTACCCAAAAAAAGTCTATCATTACTATTTTTAACTGATTTTCACAATTTAAGGACTAGATGCTCACTTTGTTGCAGGACTATTCCTTTTTTGCTCCCCAGTGCTATCTGTAAAAATACTCTGGAAAAGTTTCAAAGAGCAGAAACATAACGTTTTCTGCACGCACAGTAGGCAGAAAGTGGAAAGGAAGTTGCCACAAAACGACTTTGCAGAACTTGCTGATTTCAACAGAATTTCTGTTACTAGAACCTGCAGGCAACCTACACCACCAGCAGCAACTCAAACGCTAGCAATAAAAAAATTCCTTTCCAATAGATGGGCTCCTATCTGTCCACCACTCGGGTGTTACTATATTACAAATTTATTTTAGGCTCTATTTCTTAAAGCAACTGCAGTTCTCCGAGATACTGATAGAAGTGTATATGACATAAAACATACCCAAACAAAGCCAACATGTTCAGGACACGTAGCTTAATAAAGCTCCTTCACTACCAGCAAGATACATACACATGAAACCATCCAAAATTTCTATTTCATTAAATTGATGAAACAAAAATACTGTGATCTAAGCTCTACCAAGGTATCTTAGATTTCTGGTTATTTTAAAGTGTGTATGGAAGACAGACACACAGATTTGTACAGAAATGAACCTCTACTTCACACAACTTCCTTGGTGTTGCAACTAAAATACTTATTCAAGGTTTCTGCCTGTATCTTCAAGCCAACTTTATTTAAGGAATGCTTTATTTGAATTTCTGCCTCACTACTCAGGAGACAACCTTGTCAGACAACTGCATGTATTTAATCATGTTGGCATCTGAAAAAAGATTAACTGCAGGCAAATGAAACTGAAAACAAAACATGTCCAAAGCACCAACCTGAATACAAATACAAACAGAGAGAGCGCAGAATACTAATACCTCCCTGAGTTCATGCAATCTATACTGGAAACTAATTCAACTTACAAAACCAACCTGAAACCACAATTCATAGATTGAAAAGGTGAAGCGCGCTAGGCTGCAGAATAAAAATTCTTTCTGTTGCTCTTTACTAAACTCAACAACATTGATAAAACACCACAGATGTGTAATGCCCAGGTTATTTTGAGCACTTGAAATGCGCTGAGCAGTAAATAATACGGGATTACAAATAATGAGAGCACCAGCCTGCACTAGAAGAGAATACTTACAAGTACCTAAAAGCAAACAAAATGCTTCAACCACAAGTTTTCAAAACTATCTTAACAGATCAAATTGAATGCAGGAAATTAGTAAATAAAACCTGAAGGCTGCTGGAGAAATAACTTGTGCACTACAAAAATTCACCTGTATGTAAATTCCAGAGTACTTCTCACTGATGAGCCTGTTTTCTGCTCTGTGTTAGGTACCTGCTGGGTTAATGGTACCATCTCCACACCACCCTTTTATGACTCTGTATAACCCTATTTTAGAAACTTTAAAAGATGAATAAAGTTACGTTTTTGAATGATGCTAAATTCTACAGGTGAAAGAAGTTTACTTTGTATCCTCCAAAGGATTCTCTTTCTTAAACAAGGTTTTTCCTCAGTTTTTACAATAACCCAGGATGCTTCAGATTTGAAACAGACACAAGTGGAATATTAGTTCAAGGAGTCTGCAGCCCCAACAGCTCGCCTCTGGCAGTGAGATGCTTTCCAGTACTATTGCAGTAAAGGCAGCTCACAAATGGCGTTAGGGGGGTTGAATGAAATCAGAATCAACTTTTAAGTTCCTTTACACAGCTGTTTGGAAGAAAAACACCTTCACAGTGGTCTCAAAATCTGAACCTGCCCAAAATTTTAAAAATTCTGCGCAGAAAAAACTTAGTTTTCTTTATGAAAATAATAGGCATACAGGCTTTCCTGAGAAATCGCTCCATGCCTTAAATAACACCCAGATCTGCACGAATGTTGTTTTGTAACAGAATAAGCTCTGCTAAAGGGTTCTTTGGCAAGAAAGTGAGCTTTTAATACTGAAGTTTTTAAACACTGTTAGAATTGCAAGAAACAAAAAGATCACAGTGAGTAATAAACATGGACACATTGGCAGAGCTTTGTTTTATAGAAATAAAAACATAATTAACATTGGGCCACAGCCAACAGGAAATCCTCAAGGGAAAGTGAAATGTTAACTAAGCTGTGGCAGGATGCAGTTGTTTTCCCTCAAAATAACCCTATAGCCATTTGGATGGCAGAAATTGTTTTCCTTGAAGTTGTTTGGTCTGTGATAAATGCCAGAACATATGAGTACAACACAGCCAAACCAAAATATTAGAACCTTACCTAGATGAAAAAGAAAGAGGTTAGGTAGAAAAATGAGATTCTTTACTAAATAGTCACTAGTTAGGGCTGCTAACAATAGAAAACCAGCTATAGGGGAGTGTGTGTGTGTGTAAAAGGATGATTCATTTTTCTGAAAGGTATTCCAGTTCACGCAGTGGAGCTCCATGCCTTCTGATGTTGCTCAGCATTAGGGAAGCTCTTATTTAGCTTTCAGCAATAAGATCAACCTTGTGTGAAAAGAGAGGGCTGGTTTCTCCGTCACCTGGCTGTCCCCCAGAGCTCAGCTGTTCGAGGGCTGAGCACCCTCAACGGGATTTTAGGTTTTTACGCGGGTATCCTAACGGAGCTCAAAATTGATCTGGTTTCAAATCCACTGATGGAAGTTCAAAGTAAGGAAAAAGCATCCCTTGCATTCTCTGCTCCACATAAATTACACGCTATGAGTGGCACCCAAGTTGCCCCTGAGACAATGGCACTGGATTATCACAGGAGCAGAGAGATGTTCAGAGCTTTCAGAATGTAGAGCTGGTTCATATTTTTAACACTTAAGCTCTTTACTCTCTAGGAACCCAAAGACTTTAATTTTCAACTAAAATCTCCACAGGGAAGCCTGCGTTATCTTTCAGTAGCTTCTTTTTTTTGGCTGGAGGACAGGCGGTTGGAACCCTGCCAGTCCCTACCTACCTAACGGGACAGGAGAGCATCGAGCCTCAGTGTTTGGAGGAAGGATCTGGTGCTGTCTGGGATCCAGAAATCTCTCTTTTAATCACCCCTGTTTGTAAAACCTTTTGTCACTTCTTATTCCCCTTGTAGTAAAGTTGCAAGAGTTAACAGCGCTAGTAAGAATTATGCACAAATAATTTAGATAAAAATTGAATCTAAATCAGAACCACTAGCTTTCTGCTCGTCTTTCTAAATACCTCACCAGAGGTTTGGGAACAAGCTCCTATAAGCCAGAAAGGACTGTGTTTATCACACTATCTTTTTATTTTTTTTCAATGGAAAAAGAGCATCCTCTGCATTTTCATCAAGTGTGTACCAACATCTGCTTCCTATCAATAGCTTTAAGTTCTGTATTCAAGGAATTTTGAGAACTTCTGGGGATGGGTGACAACTTGAATAACAAAGACTGTAACTTGGCCTCCATTTCTCAACTAATCCAGTATAAACCTAAAACCCAAAAGGAACTGCTGCTCCTTTGTGAACAGCTAACTAGTGCTGTACAACAAAATTAAAATCCCCTTCTTTGCTTTCAGGATGTGTGACTCTGCCATCTCACAGCCACGACAGACTTCCCTGCTCACACAGGAACAAAATCCAGGGTTCCTCATTATATTCCCTGAATAACAGAGACAGATAAAAATGATTGGGAAAGCATATCATGACCTATGAAGAAGACAAAATGTCAATGGTAGCCACTTAGTTGAAACATTCTAAAATTTTAGATGAGTCCTACTGGCACAGCTTTGCATGGAAATACTGCACATGGAAAAGAACAGTTGTTGGAGGAGGTTTGGTTGAGGATTACAGCAGTCACCCTTTCTGCAGAGGTTGGAAATGCACAGCCAACGGGACAGGGAATCGCAGTAGGAAAAAATAAGGTTAAACAGCACGATAACAAACTGTAAGCCCGTGCCTGTGTCACAGGAAAGCCGCTCATTACTGGCTTCTCATCTTTTAGCTGTCCCAGATGGGACAGGATTTGTAGATGTTTCAAGCCTGTGTAAATTTCCACAAAGACAAACAGGACATTGCTTTACACTGGGAATTGCTCTATGCTCGGTTAAAAATAGGCCTTCTGCTCTCTGAATGGGGAAACTCACCGGGTCATTTTACATGCCCTGTTCTGCTCTCTGTAAGGTAAGCATGAGACCAGCCCCTTCAGGCAGAGCGGAAAGTAAATTGGGTGTAACACAGGCACAGGGAACTGCTCCTAGCTTCCATCTGCAGATTAGACAGTAATCCTTCAAAGTATTTCCACCTGTGGCCTTTCTATCTGTACCTACGGACACAACTGTGAGCAGACACAAGTAAAAACACACAAAAAGCTTCACCCATGCCCTCAATACCTTCGTCTACATTTTAGTATCAGAACTGCATTTCAAATTGTCTCCACTGCTACTCATTCCCCCTCTTTCTTGCATGCTAGCTGAAGTATATTCTGTAAGGTTTTTTTGCTTTAGTAACTTGGAATCTTTCTAATGAATGTTTTTGCAAGATGCAAATACTGTCATTTCACCTAGCCCTGTGCTGTCTTCAGGAGACGGTTACAAATTAATAAGCAGTTCTCTGGCTGCATAAACATCTCACTACAAGGAAACTCCTCCTCCGCTACTGTCTCTTCTCCTGAGGAATCACTGTAGGTCAACACCAATTTTTAAATTCCATTTTCCAAATCGGAACAGCAAATTTTCTTCCACAAGGTGTTAAATCATTAGACTGCATATGAGCAGTTTTAACAAGCACAGATGTAAGAATCTAAAAATCAGTTTAATGGAAAAAAACCTAAACCAAAACCCAAAAACTTTCATGATACCTCCACTACAATTCAGAAATTTGAATTATCAGTTTCATGGGTTAAGTTTTAAATATGGGTGAAATAAGTTTAAGGTAAACAAATTGTAGATCATGTATGTTGGACTGACCAACTACAAACCTATTTCAAGATTTCTCCTTCCAGAGCACATGTTATTTTATTAACAGAGATACTCTCAACTGTTAAAATATTTGACCAGAGTAGGGAACATGAGACTATTTTTACACAGACATTACAGTAAGTTTGAATTATTTCAAAACATCAAAGAGAAAAAGGATGGAAATAAGAGAAGTAGAACAAATCCCACTTGGAGAAAAACATGGTTAAAAAGTCAATATTTAGCCACGACCAAGACAAAACAAAAACCTGGAGATAAAAATCAGATGAAGAATTTCAAAGAGCATTGCAAGATTAGACCTATTTTGAGAAGTCTGTGGTCATGATACAGAGCAGGGCTGCTAGGAGTTTTTATTTAAATACATGCCTTCTAAGTATTTTTTATCATTTTTTCCCCCATTTTTATTCCTTGCTGCTTGCCTACAACAATACTTCATCTTTGATTAGAAAAATTCCCATTGCCTAAAAACTTGTATTTGGAACACAGCTGAAGTAAAAATAACTTTTCTCAGCCACTCTGAATATTAACATCTTTAACCAATCCAGCTTTATGAGAATCACATAAAAGTCCAGGATACTACCCGTGCTTGAGACCTGAAGCATGGAAGAGAACCATTTCTTCATAAAAGACAACAAACAGAGAAATGGCAACAGCCTAGATTCATGCAACCATTAAAAAACATCTGTTGCCAAGAGATATGGTTTGCAGAGAAGTAACAGATGCATGGTATCTAAACGAGAACAAAGAGGGAGCAATGGTAACAGAAGACAAGAGAAAAAAGCTTAGCAAAAGGACCTCAAACTCTCAAATGGCTGAGTTAAAAAATAAGATGCTATGTGACTGTGGAAGAGCAGACAAAATAAATACAGAGCAGCAAACGAAGGAGCTAGCGCGTTATTGACCAGATACTGTTTCAAGCCTTTTTTACGTTCACTTGGACTACAGAAGCTTGTGTGTCAGGTTCCAGGGGTTCTGTCCTCACGACAATTTAATGCTGCTTCAGAGTAAGTTAATAAACTTATTCTATGACATAAATACAGGATTTCCATCTTTAATGTGTAACTACACATTGATCAGGACACACAGCATTCAGTAATCATTACTGCCATGAAGTATCTTATAAATAAAGCTATTTTCATACCTGGACCAAGCAGCGGGGACCGGTTTGGCTGGGCACTTGACTGGTGCGATGGCTGAGGTTCAACCATATTTGTGTTGATAATGGTACTAGTGGTGGTGGTATTGGTTGTGGTACTGCTCTGAATTATAGGATTATTTCTATCCCACATGTTTACAGTCTTGTTGTTGTTGTAATTTGGGTCGCCCCAAGCTGAGGTACCATCATCGATTTCCATCTTGCGACGAATGGACGGTGGAGATGGCTCTTCCCAGCCAGTTGCCTCACAGTTCTCTTTTTGTTTGGCTGGCACTGGCCCACCAACCCACCCTGACCCCGTCTGTTTTACAGAAGCAGCTCCTCCCCAGTTACTCACATTGTTGTCCTGGGGTTTATTAGCCCAATTTTGTTGGGGGCCTGGCTTTAAAGATTCCCCCCAACTTGTACCTGTATTAGCCTTGCTGTTTGTGCCATTTCCCCAGCCACTGGTCCCAGACCTTGTGGAATCATTCCAACCAGACCCTGATCTATTGTCAGAGTCCCATCCAGATCCATTCTTCTTCCCATCACCCAAGTGTCCAGGAACAGATGATGAATCTGTCCAATCTCCACCTCCTGAAGTCCAGCTTGGATTTGATTTCTGTCCATCTCCCCAGTTTTGAGATTTGGGTTTCTGAGGTTCACCCCAGGTAGGTGATTTGTCCTCCTGATTTGCGGTCCCACTCCAAGCGTGGCCGCTTTTGGCAGCAGCAGCATTATTAACAGTAGTAGAGCTTGCTGACTCCCCCCAACCCCCTGGGCCATTTGGTGCTTTGTTGTTATTGTCTCCCCAACCTGTATTTGTTGGAACAGCTGCCGGTGGAGAGTTGACCCACCCAGATACTGAAGAGGTATTTGTACTGTTCATGATGGACCCATCGTTCTTCCCCCCTGAGTTCGAAGATTGAGTAGCTGCACAACCCCAGGCCTCTGTTCCATTGTCATTCTTTCGTTCAGACCTTGGGGACTCTTCAAATTCCCAGGCAGTGTTTTGCTTTACAGGGGTCTGTCCCCACCCCGTATTGGACAGGACCCTGGGGTCAAGGTCATTTCTTGGCAACTGAACTTGCCCTTGGTCTATCATCCCTTTGTCTCTCCTCCTGCCCTCTCCAGCCCCCTCCCTCCCAGTACTGCCTTCATTTTGACTCCCACCGCTGTCATTGCTTCCTTCACTAGCTGTGGTGCCAGATGCTGCAGCTTTGGCCCAAGAGTTTATTTGTTCGTTGCCCTGCTGCATGGCAGGATTGGGACTGGTAACACTAGAGCTATCCCACCCTGTTGATCCTTTCCCATTGATGTCGCTATTGGAATGCTGGTTTGGGGGCTTGCCCCATTCACCATTCACACCGTTACTGGTGTTACGGTTGGGGTGGCCCCAAGCTCCAGAATGCATACTACCAACACCGCTGTTGCCACCGCCCCTGCCCCACGCTAGTACCCCAGGACCAGAAGGAGGCCCCGAATCCCAGGCGCTCGCTCCATTTCCTTCCTTTTGCACAGCACTGCTGGATCCATTTTGTTTAGCACTTAATGCTGAGTTCACAGTGTCTCCATTCCCCTGACTGAACCCAGAATTGCTGTTTCCTGTGGCAGGATTACCTGGGGACATCCCCCACACTGAACTGCCCATTCCTTCACCATTGCCCCCGCTGACTTGAGAAACTGATGTTCCGTTAGCACCAGGAAGGCCTTGCAGGTGGGGCGGGATGATGGCCCCCATACCAACAGCCATCCCCCAGTTCGGCAGTCCATTTGTCTGCATTGCATTGATAGGGTTTGGTGAAGAGTTCACGGGGTTAGTGTTATTTGGTCCATCAGTGTTAAGGTTCTGAGGTTGTACGCTGAAAGACACATTCTGAGAAGTGGACGTTTGTGGTTCTGTGCTCTCTTGCGGCAGCAAGTTTCCCCAAGCACCTAAGGTGCCTGTTGGGTTCCCATTCTGGTTGCCCATGTTCTGACCTATGGCACTGACTGGACTGCAAATACTGGAAGGGTTGCCTGCTCCCACAGTTCCTTCGTGTCCCAGTACAGGCCAGGCAGCTGGATTGGCATTAGGGTTAAGGTTAAGATTAATGCCAGCATTCGAGTTGGAAGCACCCCAGCAGTTCTGACTTCTACCATCTCCCATCATGTTGTCCATCTTTCCATCCCCACCACTGGCAGAGCAGTGCGCTAGGCCAGAGCTGGAGCCCGCAGCCACACCCCACACTCTGGCCGAGTTGCCGTTACCGTTTGCTCCACCAGCTCCAAGGGCACTCTGGTTAGAAGTGCTTTGGACGAGTGCTCCGTTGGCGCCATTATTGCCATTAGTTTTCTTTGTATGTCCAGTGAAGTTGCCTTGGGCACTCCCTGTAGCCATGCTACTGTTCTCTGAGCCACAGTTGGAGGCAGAGTCAGTGTCTGTAGTACATTCTGAGGCAGACTCAGTCTCAGCTCCGGTAATGGAAGGCCACGCTTCCTTGTCAGTCCTGTCTATTATCACTTTATCCCAGCTGCAGTTGCCTTCACTCCTGAAAGCGGGCTGCTGTCCCCAGTGGGAATTCTCATAATGGTCTCCCAATCCACTGTGGCTGAGATCTGAAAGGATCCAAGAAGGTTAAAAATGAGTCCACTGTTCAAACACTGCAAAAGCCCTCTATTAAATACTATTTCACATTGCTAGTCATAACACTGCATTCTGCTAAAATTTAGAGTACATTCTCTAACATAATATGGTCATTTTCCTCGCTACAATAAAGCATGATGCTCATATTTAATCTTTTTTAACCTGGCAAAACTCTCAATTAAAATAATGGAACAATCCACTTTTAGAACAGAGCAACAAAAGTGTTTTGTATTCCTTTATATACTAGTAAAAATAATAAGGAGGCAATAAATAAGGATAGCAGATATAAAAAAAATCTAAAAAGCAAATTTGAAGAAAATGCAGAAGAATATCTAGCAGACTCTTACCATTTAATCCTCATTCTTCAGAGAAACACAAAGAGCAGCCAATAAAAAATGTAAAATGTCTGCCTGACATTCAGTATTACACACATACCCACACCACACTCAACACACTAAATTCATGCTGCATTTAGGCTTCAACCCTTCATCTAAATAAAGGAACAAATACAGCCAGCCACCTTTACTGTTCAGTGCCAATTATACATTTAAACATCACTACTGTAAGTCACATTTTAGCAGACAACTCGGGCATTTCTAAATAACAGGCACTTTTGTCAAGAAACTTAGCTCTTAAAGGATTTACGTGGGGTTTACACATTGTTTTGCAAGTGCACGTGCAGTCCAATTTCTTCCCCAAACCAAGGAAAACCAGTGCTACGTTGTACAGACACTCAGAAGACAGTCTTTCCAGAGCACCTCCCACATTCTCAAGCATAGATGCTAATCCAAAATACTAAACAAAAGCTCTTGAGCATCTAATTGCTTGCTTGCTAGGGTACACAGTTAAACCGGAGAACACAACACTTCTCATGCTAAGAACTCAAGCTTAGGTCAAGTTTTTGCATTTCCTTTCCATCCTGATTGCTTTCTACAAGATTTTTAGTAGAGATGACTCCCTTTAGCTTCTTTTGATGGGAATTTTATAGCAAGTAATTCAGTCTGATCCCAGGGATATGTACTAGAGATGATGTGCAGAACAGCCCCTCTTAACTGGCTGCTTAAATAAGGGAGAAAACACTTTATACAGATGCTAAAAGTTTTGGATGTCAATTATTTTTACTTGCTGCAAATCTGCAGAAACATAACTTTTATTCTTTATTATTTGAATAAGAATAGTATTTTGTGGGGAAGATTGATGCAACAGTCTCCCAAACAAGCTGTTACCAGTGGATGCCTATATGCATTAATTTAAATCAGAAATATTTTGGTGCGATTAGCTCCTCTAACTACCTACAATTAGAGGTGTTTTAATATTATTAAAAAACCATTCCAAGAATTAAAAAAACCCACTTGATCTCCTTGACAAAGTCTTCTTAAGCAGACATTTCACCAGTAGCTTTTCAAGAAGGGGGGGTGATTGCTTGGTGGCCAAAACAAGATTTACCAAGATGAAGAAACAACACACTAGACCAGGACAGGCTGATTGCATCTTTCCGTTTATTTTTTTCCTAAACTTAAACCAACTGAAGCGAAAGTACAAATGCTAGAGAAAGGAGAACAGCCTTAGCTCAGCACCTGTCTTCCCACGATGCCAGGAGAAGCCTAGCATTTCACTGGAAGAGCTGAATTACTGATGTGTGTAGGACAAATCCAAAAGAGAATGGGAAAGAGGGCACTTGGATTTACCTGGATTCTCTCCCCTATATGCAACGGCTAGAAAGGAAGAAAGTATCATGTTATTCCTGGGCAAAGCCAACCGGTTACATGACAGAGCTAAGGAAGAAGGTTGAAAATTTACCTGATAATCTAGTTTTGCAACACAGGCGTTAAAGAGAGATCAGAATCCCAGATAAGACATGGAAGGGAAAGGAAGGCTGTGAAATGACTTTAAAAGGGTCAACAGGGTCAGAAAAATGAGCCAAGAAGCATTCTCAGCAGAGTAGGAATGAACAAAGGAAAAAAGCAGCGGCAGTCCGGGCCAGAAGATAAGAAGTTGAGGTAACCAAGGAATCGGATACGAGGAGTTAGTGAGATTTTTTTCAACACTGTGGGTGGCGAGATCTTCAGACATGACAGAAAGATTTAACAGTAACTTGAAATAATTGTTCCAATAAAAAGGTCTTGTCGAAGCCGAAATCTAAGCTACATGTAGGCACAGGTGCCTGGGAGAAGGACGGCGCTGCGCAAGGCAAGTGTCGGTGCAGGGCAGGTTTGTGAAGAAGGATCCGGAGCACAGTGCAAGATGTCTCAATACAAAATGGGACTAAGATCAACACAATGAGATGAAAGGGAGCTGCTTGTTTAATTGTTTCTTTTTCTTTCTCCTCTCCCCCAAAGATGGTGGCTAAAGCAATGCTTAACTTTGAGAACACTTAGAAAATAAAGGGCAGGGTGGGAATGGAAGGGGAAGATGACAAAACAGCTTAGAAAGATTCCTGAGGAAGTAAAAAAATGGCTCATTAAATACGGTATCGGGATTTTGAAGAGCAGTCAGAAAAACAAGAAAAAAAATATATGAGGGGGAAGAATTATAAAAACCAAGAGATGTCCATACTGAAAGTAGAATATGACCAAGTGCCTCAGCTTGGATAAGCACATCTGCTCCGCACAGTATCACACATGGGAAGCAGCACACACAGCTCCAACTCCTTTGCTTTCCGAAGGTTTGAAACTCCACAGTCACTCCCCTTCACGTGCCATCAGCAGAGTTCCTCGTACTGAGGTTCAGATTATGCCTTCAGCAATAACAACTGACTAATCTGAAAGTGGTTCCTTGGATAGGGATTACAATAATTCCGTGTAGGTGACATGAAACAAGCCAGCCTGGCCTGGAGGAGCAGCGTCCCTGCGCTGGAGTCAGCGGGACCACGCTGGCACCTTTCACCACTCATAGATTTAAAAAAAACAAAACCTAGATGCAATAACTTTATAGTGTCCAAATATCTGCTAGAACAATTGGTTCTAACACCAAAGGCTGCTGCTACAAAACTTGGAAGAAACAGGAAAGATAAAATAAAGAGAATAAAAAAAAAAAATCACAATATAAACAGAAAGCTGCAAAAACCTCGACTTTGCTGCTGGACAAACATAACAGAGTTTGAGTACAGAGCTGATCCTGAAGAGAGGAGTTCTTATATTCTCATCTCTAGAAGCAAATAACCAAAAGACATTTTTCCATTTTCTCTAGTCTAAAAGGAGTTCATTCCTATAAATTACTAGTAACACAGTCCTACTTAATCCTTAAGGTCTTTAAACATTTTGGAAACATAATGAAAGCAAAATATTTTATATTGTTAAATCTAGAGATTTCTTTGTTTGAGGTTTTTTTGAACATGTAGATTTCCTCCAGCTTCCTAGGAAACCAACTCTTCATAGAAACTGTGACCATTTTCTTTTCTTTTCAAAGCTGTTAAGACTGAAATGGGAAACTCATTTAAAAACCTCTTAAGAATCAGTTCCTCTTTGTTTATGCAAAGACCAGAAATAAAAGCACTGCAGTCCACCAGAAGCATTTCTATCTTTCCTCTGCAAACTGAGCAAAGATTATAAACAAAGCACCAGGAACAGGAACCACAGGTATTTTACGTTAGCAAAGCCTTGTGCTGGTACTGCAGAGTGAAACTGATTTTTAAATTAATGCTTTGTGTTTAAAAATCTTACTTATGCATCTTCTATAAAATGTGATTCCCTTGACTAACAACATGTCTTCAGCAATCAGGAAGGAAAAATTAATCTAATACCAAGAATAACAGACCGAATTTATTTTAAGCAAGGGCAACTTCTGTCAAACTGCAATCGTACACACCACCTGAAAAACACATGGCTTTGATCAGCGTCACCAATACACACGAGGGTTTGGTTTTGTTTGGTTTTTAAATAATATCATTAATGGGATGGGAGGAGACTGCTTGTGTTATCACATATTGTACCCAGCACACTTTACCAACTTCAACTTAGTACTTATTAAAAATAGAAAACATTTTTGGCTGAGTTTGATAATGAATATGAATAATTTTTTGAAAAACCAGTTTAATGTTTCATTATAAACATGAAGTATGGGTAGAGTGAAATTGGAGCTGTTGCATACATTCCTTAGAAAAGCAAAATACTTTGCCTGCACAAGCAGTTGACCCAAAACTTCAATCCTCTGAAAATGTCATTTACAATAATATTTCCTTTTCATTTTTCTTCAGCCGAGTTAAAAGTAACTGCATGTTCATAACTTCCAATGCAATAATTAGTTAGAATGCTGCACAGAAAAATTATGCATCCTGAAGTACAACATTCAGATGATTTAGGAAACAAAGTATGGAGAAAGTGCGAAATGGCAAAGCCTGGGGTAAAGTTTTAATGAGAACCACATTATTATAATAAGTTCTGATCATCCAATTTTAAACCAGATCTAACAGGCACTGACTCCCTCTCTTATCACTAGTTTTATTTTTCAATTCATGTTAGTCAGTGTAACAACAACCAGACTCATTGGCTCGTCCTGTCCTGCCCAAAGGACAGATTACAGACGACACTGTTCCTTGCTTTGACATGCAGAAGAGAGAAAAATCCCAAAGGCGAGTGACAGTCCCACTGGGAGTTTTACTTGTCACACAAAGGTTAGTTAGTCTGAGTAGGAAAGTCAAGAAAAAAAAAGGGTAAATTACTTTCTCCTCCCCAAAAGAAATAGTTCTCAATTCAGATCTTTCAAAAACTATACAGGAATTTTTCTAAATCTGAATTAAATAGGAATTGCCAGACACATTTTAAGTGCTAGATCAAATGCAGGCTAATTTCATAAAAGAAAAATAAATGACATAGGCATCTATCCTGAAGATCAAAACAAAATAATGTAGAAAATCTGGGAACTGTAGTGCTAATATTTCAGGTTACCTGCTACATCCAGCTCTATGCATAAGCTGTCTGAGTCTGAGGAGAAATTTGAAAACTGTCAGCTATGTGAAGCCACTTACAGAGCTAAACTTACAACAAGTCTCATAGATGTTAGGAAGCTGAAATCTTGAAGAGCGTACATAATGTGTAAAGACAGAAGAGAGATGGGAGCACTGAATAAAGCAGCTTTATTTATTATAAAACTAAAGCATAGTTAAGCACACAAGAGGGAAAGCCTGTTTTCATTTTCTGCACTACGACATTACAACGTAGCTCCTTTCCTCTGATGCTGAAAGCTTTGAAATGCATTAAGAAAACAAGCAAAAATAAACAACATTTTTCATTGTTAGTAGAGATTCCACTAAACGCTGCCTCTCCAAAACAAAAGCAGCAGCAGAAAACACCGAATAATTGCGTTTTTCTGCTCCGTGCAACAGATCTTTAGCAAGCAGCTCACTGCGAAGACGCCATTTTATCAAACCTGAAATGCAGCCAAAAGCTTAGGACGCTGTGCTGCTGCTCTCTCTCTCTGAAATGTTATGTAATAAATTGATTTAGCAGAAGCAGATGCTATTTTCTCAGGGTTACTTTCTTTTTTTTTTTGGTTTTGGTTCTAAAAAGGGCTGATGGGTAATAAAATACCTGAAGAAAGGAGCCGCCCAACCATCCTAGGAGACGCTACATTGTGTGCAGAGCTGTTTCTACTCCTGCATCTACGTTCTCCAGGGCTCTCGGCTTCAATATGTCGGCTGTGTACAGTGTGAGCCTCATCCTGTAGAGCTGCCAAGAAAATCTCTCTGTGCAAGCGTGCGCCCAGACAACCTGCAAGCTCGGTCGGGCCTCGGTTGCGCTGGCTATGGAAATGCCCTTTCCTCCTCCCCCTTCCCTCGCTCCGCTCCTTAACTCTAGGTGAAGGTATCAACAGAGTAGGATTTTTAAGCTTTGATTATCTAATTGCAGCTGACACTAAACCGATCTTCCTTCCTCTTTAAATTCTTTCAACTGTCACAAAACATTTTCACTTCAGGACCCAGCTACAATTAGCACCCTAGCTGCTTTCCTCCCGCTTTTGAAAGTCAGCCAAGGGAAGACGCGGGCACTGCCGACTGCCTGCACACTGCCTGCACGGGCAGCAGCTGTCCTCCTGCCTGCCCCAACCACAGCTCCTGCCCTCCGCCTGCCATCCTCCTCCCTGTCCTCCTGCCCCCCCAACCACAGCTCCTGCCCTCTGCCCACCGTCCTCCTGCCCCCCAACCACAGCTCCTGCCCCCTGCCTGCCATCCTCCTGCCTGCCCCAAACACAGGTCCTGCCTGCTGCCCACCATCCT